>PQWD01008202.1:0-101376 GCA_019425675.1 Leucinodes orbonalis
CTAGTTAAAAAGATAACATTTTTATGTGCCCCCTGAAAGGGCGATGTTGGTCGACGTCGATATTTATATAATAAACTAAACCTTCACAAATTTTTAACACGGATGTACCAAATTATTTTTGTTAGCACATTTGTATGTTTAATAATAATTTATCCTGAAATAATTAAAACATAGTCGTCATTCTCCAATCAATTTTCAGTTCAGTGGTCAGCTCTGCATTGTTCATCCATCAACTATCCTACAAGATGTCGTCTTATATAAGTTTTATATTTGCAGATATTTTTGTATCCAATTGAACTTGAATACAAAAAGATTACGCTTACGTTCAGACTTAGATGTCGCTGCAGGTTTTTTTTAACAAAACGTATCAAACTCGACATTTACGACATGTTATTCATTTTAGTCTTCACCGCTCTCAGCCATTTGCTTATCTAATTTTAAATATCAAAACACGTTTATAAAATTACTTTACCGTCCACAGGAATTCCACGTAGCGTATGTTTTCTTGAAGATGGGCAACTCGCCTCGTCCAGGGCTCTGGGCGTTGGAAAAGTCGACAGACTATGGAAAAACATTTAAACCCTGGCAATACTTTTCGGACTCTCCACAGTAAGCAATTACCTTTCTATGTATTTAACAATAAATTTTAGCTACATAAATATATGTCCACTAATATGCATACAGCGCCATCTAGTGGGACTAGATGGCAAGCAATATAAGCAAGCAGCTTGTATGATGGATACTAAACAACTGATAAACATACTTTATCGTTTTTTAATAAATTTATAATATACGTAGAAATACCTAGACTGCTTGTCAACAGTCTGGCTTTAGCAAGCAGACAATTTGGTTGTGCACACAATTTTAATATTTTGTACTGTGCGGGGATCAAAACCGGAACCCATAGTTTAAAAGCTGTCTTTTTGACCATTGCTTAAAAGTCATCAAGTTCTTTCCTTTGTTCATTTCGTGGTAAGTAAGAGGTCCACTTCCTCTGTTTGGGCACCGCAGCATAGCACTCCTTGTTGTGCTGCGTCCAGTCGAATATCAAACAAGGGTCTGGCTTAGGTACTACATAGACGCATGTAATGATGTATGTAGAGGAAGATATTTTTTTTAGCCTTTAATGCCAATTTTAAACTTCACCTATTGAAAGAATTTGTTGATGTAACCCAAGTTAGTAATTGTAAATATTTCATACATCTGATTAAACCTATGCATAATGTACAAATAAATATATCACATTGATTATATATCTTTTTTCAGGGATTGTGAAAGATATTTTGGAAAGGAGAGCTTACAGCCTATCACAAGAGATGACTCAGTTATCTGCAGCACAGAATACTCTAAGATCGTTCCTTTAGAAGGAGGAGAGGTAAGTAATAAACGACTTGATTTATTTACACTAATAATGTAATATTAATGTAGGCTGAATTGCCACTCATTCATTTATGTACAAAATACAGAAATTTCAGGCGCATTTATCAAGTCGTCGGTTTAGCATAACACTGGATGTCCATGCTTCACTTTCTTAGCCCTTTAACCGTCGCTGTCCAACAGACATTTATAATCCATCATAGCAACATAGATTTTAGAATTAGAGATATGCCTCAGTGCCTGGCATTTGAAAAGTTTAACAAGGCCCCCACTCTTGTACTTACTCGGAGATTCCTCCTAAAAAATTAAGAGTGAGAACTCTCAGCCCTTGCCAACTGTCAAATGCAACTATAATGGTCATTGCAATGTTGATAGCCCAAACGATGGTTCACCTTAAGTCATGTCCTGCTTGCCCTTACAGCTGTTCACTGCAGGATTAAATGACGTCTGAAAAGAACGCAGTCACCGTAGCTAGCTTTTGGGCTTGTACGGTTTGATTTTTTTTTGCCACTGATACACTAAGAAGCAGATCGCAGTTAGCAGAACAGAAGTAGCGATGAGAGTCATGCGCTCACTTGTTTTTCGGTGATACTGTTGTTACATGTTAGTCAGTTAGAATAAAAAGTGATTGTGGGAAACCTTTTTTTTATATGAAAAATTATTAAGATAACAAATTCCAGATACCTATCTCGCTTCTTAACTACCGTCCATCGGCAAACAAATACTTCAGTTCTCTGGTGCTGCAAGAGTGGACGAGGGCAACCAACGTGCGGCTGCGCTTGCTCAGAACTAAAAACTTGTTTGGTCATTACATGTCGGTCACGAGGCAAGATCCTACAGTTACTAGACGGGTAAGTTTTGTCATTAACCCATTGACTGCCATCAAACCAGACACAATAAATATTTTAGTCGACGACTCATTTGGTGTAATGGTTTCGGCGTTGGCTATTACATCAAGGGTTCCCGGTTCGATTGCCGGGCAGTACAAACATTTGTGTGCATTGACATGTCTGTTTGTATTGGTATGGGTGTTATTGTATATAATTTAAATAAAATTCGTTTTGTTTTAGTAAGTTTATTTTCAAAGAAGCTCGTAATGCATAAAAAAACACATTAATACGAAATCGGCGAAACCAGAATAAATTAAGATTAACCAAATAATAAACTATAATTTAGACATTACTAGAAAAACAATTAACAAACAATAAAAAAGAAACAATATAGAAAATCGTTAACATCTGTTATACATATTTAAAACATAGAATACATTGTATCTACATGTGATATATTTTTATAAATGATAATTAAACCAGTTTGTATTAGGGTACTTTTTCTTTAAGATTCAAGGTTTGAGAAACTGATTTCTCTCTTGAAGGTGATCTTAGCATATTTTTGTACATATCCTAAAGGAGAGCGATTCTGATTAAAGCAGCAGTGTATTTTGCTATCCGTTAACTAAAAGGCCTTTAACTGAAGAAACATAATAATCAATAAAAACCGAAGAAAGACCGGAAACCCGTTTTATTTGTTATTACATAATAAAGTCATTTTTCATCTATTGCTGTACGGGTTCTTTTTATTTATTTATAATTTCATTTACAAACGGGATCTTTTATATATATTTATTGTTTATTTTTAACAATATAGTCATTTAACGTTACTGACCACAAAATTAAAGTTTATTGATTGGCCACATTTCTTAAGGGCAGCATTACTTTAGCCTTATATTTAGTCTATGTTGAACATACATATTTAGAATTGTTAACTCTCTCTTGCAGTACTTCTACAGTATTAAGGATATCAGTATCGGCGGTCGGTGCATGTGCAACGGACATGCCGACAACTGCTACCCGGCCAATCCCGAGAGCGACACGAGCATACTGGTGTGTCGATGCCAGCACAATACTTGTGGCTCCCAGTGTGCCCAGTGCTGCAGAGGCTTCGAGCAAAAGAAGTGGAGGATATCACAGTATTGGGACCGTTTCTCTTGTGAACGTGAGTAGATTGTATGAAAAGATACATTTATGAGCCTATTAAATTTTTCGTTTGCCATATACAAGTAAATATATCTTTCATCTGACTGGCATAAGCTACTTATATTCTAGAAAAGTTTTATTGAATAGGTATCAAATATGTTTAAATGTGTAACATATCCCATTTTACAATCATAATATTTTAAACTGGCTGATAAAATACAATTAAATACGTTCCGTACAAAAAGTAAATCATATAAGATTGTCAAAAAGTAGCATATTTAATTCATTAGCGGTAATATAATACTATAAAAAAATTGTTTCTTTTCCTAGCATGCAACTGCCATAACCACACAACAGAGTGCGAATACGACCCTGAAGTAGATGAGAAGCATTTATCACTTGACATCCAGGGGCGTTATGAGGGTGGTGGCGTCTGCAAGAACTGCCAACACAACACTGAAGGCATTAACTGTAACAAATGCCGCCCGACCTTTTACAGACCTCGAGGGAAACGATGGGATGAGATTGACGTATGCCAACGTAAGTTTCATGGTTTAAAATATCCTTGTGTTTAATTATTAATCATTTTAAAGGCCACTAGTTATATTAATCCTAACAAAGCTTTACTACAATAAATTGATAATCATTAAAATTACTTACAGGAGAAAATTTGCAACATCATTGATTGTATATATTGTACGGCTTGTATTGGCTTATATTAAAACTTCTGACCAAAGTGTAGTCTTGATAATTATTTAATAATTGTGTAAGATGTTAACGTTGATGTTTTAACTAATTTGGTTCAATTCAGTATTGTAGTGGTTTAACACCCACAAATCCACATTAGGCCGTAGTAGTTATCAAGTCCTAGTCCAATAGTTATGCGGTGAAAACCTGTGCCCAGTTGTGGCCTCAGATATTGCCTGGTTGATTGATTAAACTAAATTTTTGATGTCAGCTTGCGAATGTGACCTGCACTACTCGACTGGCAACTGTGAAGAGGAGACAGGCCGCTGCGAGTGCCGTAAAGAGTTCAACCCGCCGCTGTGCGATTCCTGTGCTTACGGATACTTCGACTATCCGGACTGCAAGCCTTGCACTTGCAATCTAAATGGAACGGACGGCCAGCACTGCACGCCTGTCGGTGGACTGGTAAGACATACTTTACGCCATGGTCAAGAGTATCAACTATTGTCAAACTCGTCGCCATGTACCAGTAAATAAAAAGAGGAAAATTTAGGGACTTCTCTTTACCTTTTTGTATTTCCCGAGTAATTTATTCTTCCAAAAAAATGTTTCAGTGTCCTTGCAAATTCAACTATGCTGGAAGCTCGTGCGAGATCTGCGCTGATGGATACTACTCTGCGGAATGTAAAAGTAAGTAAATTTTTAAAACAGTTCCCGAATTCACGTGTTATTTAAAATAAGGTACCTACGTTTTGTGTAAGTTTTAACTTATAGTGGAAAAATCCTACTCGTATCTATTTTTGAATTGAAATATTAAAAAAATATGCGTGATTGATCCTTTATCTAGCACTTTTCAATATGTAGTATCATTTCTAGGCAGTGTGTTATCTTTCTACCTCTTGGCAATGATAATATTGAAAACGATCAAATGAATAGTAGGATCCTGTTTTGCTACATCAAGCTTGGCAGATTGGATGTTCAGGAAAAAATGTATTAGTCATAGCAAGGATAACTATTGAGAAACGAACTGCTATATGGTAACACTTTTTTACAGATTGTGAATGCAACCTGGTTGGTTCGGTGTCACAAGTGTGCGACAAAGAGTCTGGTAACTGCACATGCACCAGCAAGTATGCGGGGCGAACTTGCAACCAATGCCAGTCTGGATACTTCAACTATCCTTCTTGCAATCGTAAGTCAACTCAAACTGTTACACTTTGATCTAGTATTTAATAAAAAAAATAAGTCCTCAAAAGTATTTTAATAAAGTTAAAACTTGTCGTATAATAACGACTTCAATTAATTATTATTTTTGCTGAATTATGTCATGGAAAGTTTGTAAAATAAAGTTCTTTGTTTGGTGAAATTGCCAAAGTTGAATTTAAAAAAGGTTATATTTTTATTTCATTGATATATGAGAAATACGTATAAAGTCGAATGTCTGCATCATAACTGTACATGCCTATTTGATCAGATATGAAAATGGGGTTTATAAGGAGTTTTTATGTTTAAGATTGCAACTGTGACACAAGTGGTACGCAGGAGAGCATCTGTGACGACATCACCGGACAATGTATTTGTAAAGTCGGCTTTGGGGTGCCCGATGTGACAATGCATTGCAGGGTAAGAAGGAGAAAACTCTTTCAACCGCCAAGATTCCATACACAAGCGAAAATCAATTGTGTCAGTTAATATATACAACTGCGGCAGATGAAGGGTTAAAAAATTCACGATATACTAATTTCTACCGTTACCTGAGAAATCTAAACGTTACGAAAGTGTTATATCGCTGAAGTGAGTCCTTGTGGGACTTAATAAATACCGGACGACTTACTAATCCTCCTATTAAGGTCTGCACTATCCCAAAAATGACCCTAAAAGGATAATTATATAGATTTTAAGGACATATATATAGTAAGCTTATTATTATGTTTATTGAATGAATGTTAGTATTTTATTGAAATCCATGATATGAAGATTTTATCCTGAAATTTGCTCATTTACTTAATTATTTAAATTGACCAGTAATTTCAATAAAAATCTTCAGATACTATATGGAAGTGAGAGGTCGTGAACGTCAATGCGTACCCTGTAATTGTTCACCGACTGGATCCACGTCAACGAGCTGTTCTGCAGACGGGAAGTGCAACTGTTTAGCCAACTTCGGAGGGAAGCAGTGCGACCAGTGTTCACCGGGATATTACAAGTATCCAGAGTGTCTGCGTGAGTTAAATTATTGAATAATGTTTGATAAGAACCTTTATAAATTAATAATAATAAATATTCAGAAATAAAATATTAAATCTTTAAGTAGTTTTATAGTTTAATATAATATAAATATATAATAATAGGCGTACTAATTCTTGTGGGCAGACAACAGCTTGGTTAGCTTTGATCGTTTAAGATACAAGCTGAGTCCTATGCAAATTCTCTTAATTGCAAGTTTATTGATAAATAGTATCTTACAACGATAACGTAATCTAAACGGTGTATTTTATGTGATTTGTGGCATGATACTCCGTTGTACTCGGACTCCCTTACAAGGTATATTTTGGTCACAACCAAAGACGCTTTAAGGGATTTCTATGCTTATCAATTTGTTTAAAAATGAAAAATGTTTAGGACGTCTTATAAGATGTAATTTTTATTTATTATAGCGTGTAACTGCGATGTTTCCGGCTCTATCGGATCTACGTGTGACGACAACGGAAAGTGCCACTGCAAGCCAAACTTTGACAACGAGAAATGTGACCGATGCAAAGAACAGTTCTACAACTATCCAGCCTGTGAAGAATGCAACTGTGACCCTAAGGGCGTCGTCGCTTCCTTTGCTGGTAAACTAACAATCAAATTTTAAAAATCTGGTTTATTGTTTATGTTATAAAGTAGTGACGATAATATTACTGTTTCATATATTATTAAGATAGACTAGGTCACACGTAAAAGGCAGACCTCGGCGCATTTTTTCCACGTGTTGTTTACAGCAACCTTAAATGGCATTAATGCATAGGTACTGTAAGATCGTCGTAGTTTTTTGTAGAATTAATTTTTAAATAGCAGCCAATTAAAAATTCAATCTGTACCTAAATTACTATTTAAACTTACTGAGTTATTACCTCTTAATTAATTACATTATTAAAATGTACCGAAATTAATACAAATTAAATAGTCTTCTCATGTAAGAAATATAAAATTAATAAAAAAATGGATCGTATGATTATGTATTTTCTAATTTTGAATTACAATTCAATAATTCTAATTATCGAAAATGTAATTTACCACCTTCCATACAATGTCTAAACTGTTCCATTTCTGTTAGGCTGTGGTTCCGTGCCTGCCGGAGAGCTGTGCCAGTGTAAGGATCGCGTACAAGGCCGCATATGTAACGACTGCAAGCCGTTATTCTGGAATCTTCAGGAATACAACCCATGGGATGTGAAGGTCAGTTCGCTTGCTTTATTTACCTGAAAAATGCAGTTGTTTGGTTTTTAATAGGTACCTAACCGTTTTTGAGAGGTTGTATTGTACCTTCATTATGTCAACTATAATGGTAAAATGAAAGTCTCTCTTTCACTTGACGTAGTCAACTGCTCGACATAGGTCTCCCCTATTTTGCGCCAGATATTCCGATCCTCCGCTTTCTTCATCCAGCCTCCACCAGTGACCCTAGTACTTACTTACTTACTTACTAGCAAGTATCCACTTTTTTATGTTACGGGTATACTTTTTCTTAATATTTATGACGCTGTTCCAAAACCTTATATTTCTGAACAAAAGTACTTACTTTATTGATTGATTTTCATTACACATGAATGTTTCAAGAAGTCTCCTATTCAATGTCATTCTACACTAATTAGTCTAGAACCCTCTATATGTTAAACATGTACCTACTTTAAATTTAATAATGTACGTACATACCTTTAACAAAGTCGGTATTTCCACCAGAACAACGTCTATTTGCTACGTTACACCTTTGAGCTATGAGGATATCTCAATGGCTTCGCACAACAATTCAATTAGATTATGACCTTCCACCGCCAGTCTTTTTTGCGTTTAATATATCAAAATTTCCCGCTTGCATGTCACGTCTGGCAATTTGGTGGAAAAATTGCCTTTAAATGATTGGTCTAGATTTTAGATACAAAGTTCAGGTCAGTACGTAAGGCTACGACTTACTCATAAGCGCTAGTTAAAAAGTATTAGAGATTGACAAGCATGGTTGTATTTATAGTAGGTATGCAACGTAATGACAGATTTCGTCTCGATTAATGGGAAAGAAATACCCACTTGTGTTTGGTGAAGAAAACACTGAACTACAACTTACTAGGAATATATTTTTATAAGGTGCATCAACAGGAGTGCTATGCACTTTTATGTTTCGGGATGAGGGCACTGTAGCTAGTGAAATTACCGAGTATAAGAGACCTAACATCTGTAGTCGCGGGTGTCGAGGGCAGTGCGGCAATAATGGAGGATAATAACTGTCTATCAGTTGTTGGTCTTCTTCAATGCCGCTCTGTTATGGTTAGGCGTATCATTTACCACCAGGGGAGCGTCCTGACCGTCCTGTTCACTTATAACATAAAATACAAAAAAACGGTTTCCCGGCGGGATTTGAACCTACGACCACCGGATCACAATCTAAACTCAACTCTTACATTACATAACTGTTTGAATGAATTGGTAAACTAAAATACTATTATGCTACTATCATGATATTGTCATGATGTCAGCTAATGGTCTCTCTGAGCTTACATGGCCCATGATAGGTCTTCAACGCATGCGCGTTCTGTCTTATCTTCCCGAATCCTAGGACGGATCGTCACAAAGACAAGTTAAGTTGCACAGTACAGGTGCAACTTAATTTTCTTTGTTGATCACATGACTTTTACTTCTCTGCCTATGGGAAATCTTTTACAAGTCTCAACTAATGTAGGTTGCATGTAAAATGCGTCAGTCTTTTTTCGCAAAATAAATTCTGCTGGGTGTGTAGGCCTTAGTCGTCCACGCGGGCCCAGTGCCTGTGGATTGGCCGACTTCACGCACGACCTTTGCATCTCTCCGCAGGCGTGCGCAGGTTTCCTCACGATGTTTTCCTTCACCGTTGTTATGGTTACTACTAGTTATTATGTGCCTGAAATATACCATCTCCGAACACAATTCAATGTAAATTCTGAAGACGCTAGAATAGAATATTAATATTATACACCGGTCACTGGATTTTATTTAAGTGACTTATATAGCCACTTATATGACATACTAATTGAGTAAAAAGATGCCCAGTAGACCATTATAATCCAACAAATAAAAAATAATAACTATATAAGTTGTTACTGCTTCATATATATTCATCATCTACTGCTTCGTTTAATAAGGTTATATATAATATTTAAAACACAAAAGTAGAGAATGTTTATTCATTTGATGCACTTTTTTATCGAAAAGTTGCATGCTGGAACCCCTTTCACATGGTTTCATAAGGATAACGACTGTCTGTCTATGCTTTAGGATATCCACTCAACATACATAATAGCTTCGGCTGCCACACGGTCTTAAATCCCTTTATATAGATGTTCGGTCAAAAAGCTTATTGAATGCAAAATTCATTCAATAAAGATCGCCGCTTTCCCGGCGCTGCCGCGGCTCACTCGCTTCGCTCGCTCGGCTCGCGCATTTTTTGGCCACTGTTCTAACCTAACCTAAATGCGGACAATAAGCATTTTGACTGAATTTTGCAGTCAATAAGCTTGTTGACCAACCGGTCAACAAGCTTATTGACTCGTAACCAATGATATTCTGTATATATAAAGGTAGATACGCCATCCTGTCTCAAAAACGAACCGCCAAAGAGAATACAGTTTGTACTCTTTTGTT
The DNA here is from genome assembly GCA_019425675.1 of Leucinodes orbonalis. NCBI lineage: Eukaryota > Metazoa > Arthropoda > Insecta > Lepidoptera > Crambidae > Leucinodes > Leucinodes orbonalis. Next base: position 9,915 of record PQWD01008202.1, read on the forward strand.
TAGGTAAATGAGTTCGAAATATGTGTATGTGTGCTGTCACTGCATTCGGAACACTTTTTTCGGTTGTTCTGTGAGCATAATTATCACGAATCCATACTTTTTTACATCATTGCTCGTAACCACAAGTTTTGACTGCAACATATATAAATAAAAACCGCGTTTTCTAAATAATATTAAAATTTGCGTATGTCTGCATTTTTCAGTATATGTCTGAAACGGTTTAACCGACTCAAGCGGCACTTCCGATAGGTGAAATGACTCAGGGTACTTTCATTTCACAAAAGCTAATGCCATAAAAAAGTAGTCCGCAATATTTACCCGCTCCGCTTATATTTCGTAGTAGCCTGCCGACGGACGTGAATGCAGGCGCTGGTGGTAAATTCAATCCAATTACAGGATGCATGGGACTCCTCTTCACGTCAAATAGTAGAAAGATACAGACGAGTCACCCCTGGTATATAAATCCATGAATTGATTACAAGCTTCGTCCTCTTCATTACATCAGAATAGCCTTTATGCCATGCTTTTTTTCTGATGGAATAAGTAATCATTTAAGCAGACTACACTTCTGAGTGCAAGTTAATACTGTCGCCTATAGTACACTTGTGATCCCAGATGACTTTTGATTGTTGAATTGTGAGATCGGAATCTTAAATCATAGTAGCCTTTTTTTTTAACAACCTAATCCTTCAAGTTAGAACATAGCTACAAACGATTAATTGTATGGCAAATTGGCCCCTCTGTACATATTTGACTCATTCAAAATCTACTACGCATGCGTGCTCCATCAACGTCAGGCTGACCGCACGTCGCTGCGTCACAAAGACAATTTATTTGGACAATGAGTTCTCAAAATCTTACCACATGCAAAATCATCGATTAATTTCGTCATTTATCGGCATAGGCTTATTCTTCGAAAGTATCTTTAATAAATGCAATATTGGTAATTGATCGAAACGTCTGCTCTTACACCAAGGGTTCTGGGTTCTATCCCCGGGCAGTACAAATATGCATGCAATGTATGCATTATCATGTCTGTTGTAAATCTAGTGGTTTGTAAATCTGGTCTGGGTGATTTCTTTATATGATGTGTTTGTTTGTATGACAAAAAAAAAGCTATAAAAGTATGTTTATTCGTTATTTAGGATATTACAGGCTAAATGCTTAGTTTGGGACTAGATGGTGCTGTGTGAATCTCAGTGGATATTTTTTAATTTATTCATTTAATATCATAAAAATCAAAATCCGTTTACAAATATCTATTCATCCGTAAGGTTAAATTGTGGTGATACCCAAATCTAATAAATTTGTCAAAACTACCTCTTACACTGGTACCTTAAGGAGATTTCCAGAGTCACGTTTCCTAAGACTGTCAGTAACCTCCATAGAAAATTTCCTTGAATGTCTCAAAAGTAAACATGTGTCTAAAAAGTAAAGTATATGCCATCCATCATGCATGTCGTAACGATAGATCTTCGCTACAGATAGGTTGAAAGTAAGGATCTTATTGAGTTTGATTTTTACTATGAAGACTGTACTTAGTTTCCGAATATTATGTACTCGCACCAAATATAAGCGACCATACAGTTCAATCTATACGTGTTTATGCTTACTACTTGTTTAAATACCGATCCCCAATTAAGTAATAACCTTCAGCAAAATATCATTTCATCCGAAATGTAACTTAACGTAAATAATTAGTTGGTTTTATACGATTGCTTCTAAATATTATATAAATCAATAAATAGGAACCAACTAATCTTTCAAATGCGCATTTGAAAAGTCAACAAAATCGAAACACCTTTACAAAATAAAAAAGTCACTTGTACTAAATCTCTAGTAAATCACTTACGCTATATTCCTATCATACAGCATTACGCCACTGCATACCATCAGTGGTAATTTGTTTAACAGTTCTTTTGGAAAAAAATGCGGACCTAAGGTGTCTTTAACCCACCTTGGGTCCGCATCTTCTGCCGATTTTGATCGCCGGCATCGAAGGTCTTTCAATCGGCAGTCGTGTTTGCGAATGGTGGGGATAATAACTCACGTTCGATTGGTCTAGACTTCAGTGGCTCAGTTCAGGCCGATATTTAAAGCTGCAACACAAACACAGGATCTAATATGAAAATCATAAGCTGAAGCGGGTGACTACGTTTTAAATTATATGTTGGTGACTTAAGGTATTTGCCTTAAGTCACCAACATATTATTTCTATCTTCAGTCTATAAATGACGACTATCAGTAGATGCAATAGGTTGAAGAGATGTAACCAAATGGTTTTTGCTGGTTATACTCATGACACAAAATAAATAAAATAAAGTAAATTGTGTCTGTTAATGCGTTGATAAATAAATATAGTTTGACTATAAAAAGTATTTACATAATGAAGAAGCTATTTTTATGTAAGAAATTATTCAATTTTACTATTTCCGTGATTCAAGACATATTGACCTTATACCTATTCAAAACAATGAGTGAATGAATGAATAAGAATATAGGACGAATACGCATATTACGAACTTATATATATATATAAGTACGTAATATGCATATACGTATATTTATATTAATATGTTTCACTTATCAGGGCTGCGTCAACTGACACTCCAATGAAGCCTCGACGGCCAAAAACAGCAGGCTAAATCCCTACAAATAGTTAGATCAGGCCCATATTGGATGACTATATCGATTTATAACAATATACCAAACAAAATCACCCCTTCCCGTCGGACCGCTGAGCAGATCAGTCGCGTGTTGAGTGCATCCTTGCCAATTTTTCGAAAAATATTTTATTAACTCACAAGCAAAATAGTGCCGTAATACAACTGATTAGCTGTCAAAGTTTGATTTATCATTTACGCAGCCAACAAATCTAAGAAACAATACATAGGTCTCATAAGACTGGACGGAAAGGTGGTTCGCAAGAAATCATCGCGACCCGACCAATTATCAAGACACCTGTACAAGCTCTGCGGTAAGCATCGACTAGCGACGGAGTCAACGCATATCGAACCTTAGCTCAACTACACTAAGATAAAAACTGATTACATCTTGGAAAAAAATCCATACACATCGCATCAAAGTCATAAACAACTTGTTTGCCTTCTCCTTGCTATACTAACAAATAAAAATGCCTCGCTCGTCGCCGCTGAAGAAATTAACGTCGGCCTCTGATACAAACCTATGTGCTGCGAAGACAGACAACAACAAACAAACCAGCATCACAGTGAGGGATAAGCGACGACGCCTATCTGGAGAAAACTACGACGAGTTAACAGCTTTTAAAATGGAGATGCGAAATTTATTTCAAGAGTTTGTAGAAAACCAAAACACAAGATTCGACTCCTTAACTAAAAATTTAAATGAGGTCAAGACTAACACCACAACCATAAACAACTCAAATCAAGACATAGAAAAATCCCTCGACTTTATGACGAATCAATTACAAGTCCTGCAGACTAAAATAGATAGCCTGGAGGGACAAAGAAATGACCTAGTAAACAAATCTCCAAAGTGGAAGAACGGTATGAGTTTATTGAAAAATCTATGAAAAGGACATGTATTGAAATTAAGTTTGTTCCACAAATAGAACATGAAAACAAACAAACTCTGTTCAATTATATCCACTGTCTTGCAAAACAACTGGAGATCCCTATGCAGCCATCGGATTTGCGCGATGTATACCGCATATCTAACAAGAAGGATTCTTCCAAGTCTACTCTTGTCATGGAACTATCTAACACCCTTTTGAAGCATAAATTCTTAAACACGGCGCGACAATTTAATAAAACAAGAAAGTTGATCGTCAGTCACTTGGGTATAAAGAACAACGGATCACCATTGTTCCTTTCAGAGAACTTGACAACTAAGTCCAGAAGATTGCACTTTCTCGCCCGAGAATTCGCAAGACAGGAAAAGTACCAGTTTTGCTGGACTTAGAATGTATAATGTCTGACCTTAAAAAGAAAGAAGGGACGCCGTACATCCTGGTCAAAAACGAAGCTCAACTATGTGCCCTCCAAAAGTTGTAAGATCCATATAATACTTAACATACAACAATCTACTCTACACAACAAACAAATTCTACACACAAACAAATCAAATTACTGCATGAACCATATACCAAACACTCATAACATAAACTCTTATTTAATATATAATATAATAGTACTATATATCTTTTCATACACATCATTTAAAACAAACACTCCGCTTTATAGACAAAATAATTATATATTTCTAATCATTCCATACAAATCAAACCCATACATAAAAACAAGTAGTATACAAGAAGCTACTTTATCAACATGCAGTATGAACCATTTACTAAACACTTATAACATAACCTTTTATCCGATATTTACTATAATAGTACTACATATCCTTACATACACATCATTTAACATACACACTCCAACTTATAGTTTATACCTCGTGCAATATAAACAAAGTGATTGTATATTTTTAATCACTCCACGCAAATCAAACCCATACACAAAACCAACTATTATGCAACGAATTACTTTATGTAAAAAGTACCCTTTTAATACTTTTATATACATATTTAATACATGTCTAATATCGCAAGGTATTAATGTTTGTGCAATAAATAACCTATCACCTCTTCAAACACATAGCTCAAACCCTTTATTTGATAGGAAAATCATTTTGTTTATGGATATCGCGTGCCATGTGGCACTGTGTATACTGTGTATTGAGTTTTATCTCCAATGTGGTTTGAATCTCTCTAAGCTAATTCCTGTATCAATGGTTGTAATTAGTCATATGGCTCCTTTTCACCATTATATACTGATTGCAAATAAACAAATACAAAAAACATATAAGTCAAATCATACAAATATTACTTACATGCAGCAAATACTCTATGCTTCTTTGTTTTTGTGTAATTCTATGCATTGTGTTCCTTGTACATTCTACACGGACGACTTTTGTTACGATACGAAATCCCTATTCTTATACTTTAAGAATTCCGCATTTTTATTAGTAATATCCTACTTAAATCATTTATGGATAGTCGCTTCTATATATTAAACGATATTGATAAAACTTGTCTTTCTACAAATTTTGAACTAAATACGCCCGAGCAATGTAAAACATATTTAATTGGGGATAGTACAAACAGATTTGCGATCTTATCTCAAAATATACGCAGCTTAAATAAAAACTTTGATAATTTAACCATCTTTTTAAATCGCTTGGGATTCAAACCAGATATTATAGTGCTCACTGAATGCTGGATCCATGAATATTCTTCTAAATTGCCTTTGAGTGGTTACGATTGTTATCATTCTAAATCTTTTCTCAATCAGAATGATGGTATCGTGATTTACTCGAGGCAAAACCTTAATATAACTATAATAGAGCCTACGTTTCAGGAAGCTAACTGTGTGGTAATGCAAATAGATCAAATATATTCAATTATAACTATATATCGCTCTCCATCCTATACAAATATAAATAACTTTCTTCTATCATTAGAATCCGTCTTGACCACCTATTCTAAACCACACTCCTTACTTGTGGGCGATATTAACATAAACTTATTAAAAGATACACCAGATGAAGCACTAGATGAGTACATAAATATGTTAGCACATTATGGATATTTGTCTGGCCATAATTTTCCTACAAGAGGCCTTAATAACCTTGATCACTGTATGATAAAATCAACACTTGCTTCCACTACAGTCGTGTGTCACTCTGACATTACAGATCACAGTTCAGTATTATGCAGCTTAGGACTAAAGTCACACAAAACTAAATTTAAGACTGTAAGACATAAAATTGATTTTGATAATTTAATTGAAAATCTGAAGGATACTGACTGGACAAAACTATACAAAATGAAAGATATTACAGAAGCAACAAACTATTTTATAGACGTTTTTAATTCTAAAATAAATCTTAATAAAACAGAACGTAAGGTTCGCAGCTGTGAAATTATATATCAAGAATGGATCACTCCAGGACTACTTAAGTGTATAAGACGTAGAGACAGTTTACATATTGAAGCAAGAAAACATCCCCAAGACCTTAATATTCAAAAAAAATACAAACTCTACAGAAATTATTGTGGAAATATAATAAAACAGTGAAAAACAATCATGCTAAGAAAACCTTAATGGATAGTAAAAATGACATTAAAAAAACCTGGACATCTGTTAAAAATATTTGTAACATTTCTTGTGCAAAAAATCAAAGTGATAAACTGCTCAACATTAGGGCGCATACCAGGGAATCCCTTAACGCAGTAAATACGTACTTTAGCTCCTTGGGTGAAAACCTTGCTCAAACTGTGCTACAGAAAAGCGGTAAAACAGAAAAAGAGTTGTCGGACACTTATAATTGCCAAAATAAGTCAACACCTGACTCCTTATTTTTAAGGCCCACTGATGAAATAGAAATTATAAAGCTTATAGGATCGCTCAAATCAAGCTCAGCTTCAGGGAATGACCAGATTAGTAATAACATTTTAAAAAAGACTAAAATCGTTATAGCCACCCCAGTCACTTTTATCTGCAACTTGAGTATGTCTACTGGCACTGTTCCCTCCGTTCTAAAAATAGCGAATATAATACCTATTCATAAAACAGGACAGCCTACAGATCCAGCCAACTACAGGCCGATATCCTTGCTTTCCACTCTCTCAAAAATACTTGAGAAAGTGGTTAATGTAAGAGTGCTAAAATATCTCGAGTCCAAGAAACTACTCGCTGTGAATCAATATGGTTTTCGCTCAGGAAGATCGACTGAGGATGCAGTAAGTGATCTTGTTAATTTCGCTATTGATAAGATAAACGAAAACCAAAAATGTGTGGGGGTTTTCTTGGATTTCGCCAAGGCCTTTGATACAGTATCAAGACCAATACTAATAAAAAAACTGGAAATGTTAGGCATAAGGGGTATTGCTCTGGACTGGTTTCGCTCGTACCTTTCTGATAGAAAACAGAGAGTTCTGATTGGTGAACACAACAGTGACTATGAAGAAATAAAGTATGGCGTGCCGCAAGGGAGTGTATTGGGTCCTACACTATTTCTGGCTTATATAAATGATCTGTGCTCCATGAAAATCAATAATGCAAAAGTTTTTACCTTTGCAGACGACACTGCAATTGTTTTTCATGCCAAAACTTGGACTCAGGTTGTTGCTCGAGCTCAAGAGGGTCTTGATACTGTAAGTGAATGGTTACTAAGAAACCTCTTAAATGCAAATGCCAGCAAGACTAAATTAATACCATTCACTGTAACAAATAGGACGACTCCATCTGAAGTAATCAAACTCAGACTTCACTGTTGCAAAAATATGAATATTTCAGACTGCCAATGCGAAGAAATTGAACGGGTGGACTCCATAAAATACCTGGGAGTAATTATCGACCGGAACTTCACTTGGTCTGCTCAAGTAGATGCAGTCTCTAAAAGACTTAAAAAACTTATCCATATTTTTAGAAAACTGAGTTTCGTTGGTGACAACGAATTGATTAAAACTGTCTACCTTTGTTTATGCCAATCAGTACTGAACTATTGCATAAGAATATGGGGCATAACACATAAAACGCATCTACTCAAGCTTGAAAGGTCCCAGCGAGCTATTTTAAAGGTAGCCTACCGACGAACCAGAAGATACCCAACTCATAAACTGTACTCGGAGTGCCAGCTTCTCACAGCTCGCCAACTTTACATATCCGCCTCAGTACTGTACTTCCACAAACACTCAAAAAACGTGCTCGCCCATCACGTAGAGTACTGAAATGGGACTTGCCTACGATCAAAACTGCTTTCTCAAGACGTTCTAGCCTCTATATGGGTCCTTATTTATACACAAAGTTTATAAATTTAACAGTGATATCATTAATGCTTCTAAATCAAAATGCAAACAAATCGTTCGGGAATGGTTGCGGGACATGAATTACACGGAAACAGAGAAGCTACTGGAAATGACTATTTGATGTTAATTTGTATCTTCACGTTATTTTAGGTACAACAAACTATATACGAAATTACTTACTAATATGGTTTGCGTCGGATGAACATGTGATGTGGGAGAGTAAAAAAGGAGTATAATATATATAATAACTTATTTAATGTATCTGCACATGCCTCGCACACAACTTACTTATAATTTTCTACAAATCATTAATCCATCACACAATTACACCACAAGGCGAAACACACATCCACACACACACACATAACACACACACACACACACACACACAGACACACACACCCACATATACCCACATATACACACACACATATATATATATATATATATATACACATTTATACACGCACGCATTCAATAAAACTTGGACATATACGGGAAGACACTGGCCTCCACAACACAGGGAATCCTAGTGTGGCGTCCAGGGCTACTGATCCAATGGTATCCACTGTGATACATACATGAGCTCTATGAATTGGTAACGTGTTATATTTATATTATCCTCCTGTATCCTTGTATAATGAACTGAAAAAATATTTTCATTTTCATTTTTCAATATACCTATGGTTTTTAAAATGATTTTTGAAAGGCTCATTATGATATTATTGTAATTATAACTTATGTCATCTCAATACCTGAAAATATCCTTATCATAGCGAAATATTCATTATATATCATTATCATCATCAGCTCATTAAACGTCCTCACCGAGGGGCACGAGCCTACCCATAAAGGGTATAAGGGCCTTAGTCGTCCAGGCGGGCCCAGTGCGGATTGGCCGATTCACGCACTACCTTTGAATCTCTTCGCAGACGTGTGCTGGTTTTCTTACGATATTTTCATTCACCGTAAGAGCATCGGATCAACGTACATGTACATTCGAAATCACATTGGGATTTGAACCTACGCCTTTCCGGTAGGAAGGCAACAGTCCGAGCCATTGAGCCACCGACGCTCGAAATAAGTATAATAATGAAATATAAAGTTTTCACGATAATCTAATACGTTCACATAGTGTTATAAATCGATTGAATGTTTATGTAAATATTTTTGACAAATCAACAAATAATTTCAGTTGATCTGTTAAGAGTGATTGTAAACTATTGTAACATTTCAGTCAAAATTGAATAAACTCAAATTCATCGGTTCATTTAGGGACACAAAGGCACCTATGAACTTCAAATTAGACTAGTGTGATACTTTCTGTGTTTTTAAACAAAAATGAGAGCATACAATACATACTGTATTATATAAATATGAATATCGGCTTAATAATTTACTAGGTTTTAGACTTGGTACTGAGTCGTCCAGGTAGGAACCACCGCAGTGCCAGATATCGTCCCGTGGAACAGGAGTGTTATGCACTTTTGTATTTCGGGATTAGGGCACTGTAGCTAGTAAAACTACCAGGAATAAAAGACCTAACATCTGTTGTATTGAGTGTCGGGCGCAGTGCGGCCATTGATGGAGGATAATAACTGTTTATCAATTGTTGGTCTCAATGCCGCTCTGTCATGGTTTAGGCGTATCACTTACCATCAGGTTCGCGTCCATACTTACCGTCCTGTACACTTATAACATAAAAAATGAATATCGGCGGTCTTAATACTAAGCGAGATCTCTGCATCAACCCCAAAAATAAGCCAATAAAGATACAGCAAATATATTCAAAATGAAAACTTAGTCAAAAGTGGTAAACCCATAAGTAGCGTTACAAACATGCAATCAATTCCTAAAACCTGAAGTATGTTAAATTCCAAACACGGTAACGAAGTTAAAAGTTGATTTACAACCACGTAGGAGCACTCCCGACTGATTATTGATATTGATTGGGATTGAAAGCGGAAGGGTGCTGAGTAGTCGATGCCTGGGGGAGGCTGCGTGGCCCAAGCCATAAGAACTAGCGGGTGAGATAATTAAATAATATATTTTTATGGATGGTCAGGACGCACACCTGATGTTAAGTGAAACGCCTGACCTGAGTGGCATAGTTTGAGACAAACAATAAATATATTTATTATTGTCCATCAATACCGCACTGTCTTCACCAGAAACAATAATTGTTAGGTCTCATAAGCCCGGTAATTTTTCTAGCTACAGTGGCCTCATCCCGAAACACAGAAGTACAAAAAACACTTATATTTCACGGGACAAAATCTCCTAATCGCAATCCGCAATCCGGTGGTACCTACCTAGATGACTCAGTGTCGAGTCTACCACCTAGTAAATATATATCCAATTTACCTCCGTGTACTACCCGCGAATTTGTTCCCCGTGGTACTACCCGCGATATCGATATTCTCCCGCAGTAAAATATAACCTGAAAAGCGCGCAGCACAAGCGACGCGTAAAATAAAAAGTTTATTTTTTCAAAATAAAGTTTTTTTTTCTAAAATAAAATTATTTTTTGTTTTACCTTTATACATCAGCCACCTGCCCAAAAAAGTCCCGCTTAAACCTGCCCAGCCGCTCCAGAGATTACCCAAACAGACAGTCAGTCAAAAATTTTGATTTGTAATATTAACCGTATATATATTCATATATATAAAGGAAAAAATTGCTATTCCAATGTTACAAACAAACACTCTAATTTTATTTATAGGTATTTTTAGATTGCATATTCTGTTCATGAATCACATTTTTCAATTCCAGCATATTGAGTGAGACAAATAGGTTTCAAATAACAGCACTTTGAGGGCTCATTTTACTAATTGAACGTATTTTATTGTATAAAAAATTAATCCTGCATTTAATTAATAGTAAGTATATTAAAGTAATGGTCTCGAACACAGATTTCCCAATACAGGAGATGGGGCAAGCCGCGTTTAAAGTGCGACAAATGTAAGCTCAACGAGCATACACTGGCTGCCAGTTTACGCTCTGTTAGACGAGTCAAGACGCACGAATATTAGAAGAAATTACCTTTTTTTCCAAAATGCCATCCTGTGCAATTGTAACATGCCATCATCGCAATGAATCAGTAAATTTACCAAGAAATATAATAACTTTTCACAGGTAAAAAACCGAAATTGCGACACTGGGACTGCCTATAAACTTGGCGGCTTGTCCAGTCTAATTGTATATTCGGATGTCTGTGGTCTCGAATAAGATATATAAGATACTTTCGCTATTATTGTTGTGTGCGGTTGCATAGCGTTATTATTATTTTTTGGTTCCACTGCAAACCAACGCCGTGACAACACTGTCTTGGCATAACCTGTGGCCACCATTTTGGTAGCATTCATCATCATCAGCTATTAAACGTCCCCACCGAGGGGCACGAGCCTACCCGTATAGGGTGATTAGGCCTTAGTCGTCCACGCGGGCCCAGTGCGGATTGGACGACTTCACACACAACCTTCGAATCTCTTCACAGGCGTGCATGAAGGTTTCCTCACGATGTTTTCCTTCACCGTAAGAGCGTCGGATAACGTACATATATTTTTCGAAAATTCGAAAATACATTGCTACGTGTCGGGATTTGAACCTCAGCCCTCCCGGTAGGAAGGCGACAGTCCACACCACTGAGCCACCGACGCTATTTTGGTAGCATTAACAAGTTTATATTATTTTAAGGGCCAAAATGCACATGAATTTAATTTGCACCAAATAAATATTTTCTCCGATGGATGGACCGACGGCTTGCGAAAGGTCGCTGGTGGAGGCTGGTTGAGAAAAGCGGAGGAGCGGGATATCTGGCGCAAAATGGGGGGGGACTCATGTCCAGCAGTGGAATGCGATAGGTTGAAGAGAGAAATATTTTTTCTATCTTTCTCTCTTATTTCACTTAAAACTATTTTTCGAACTAATAAAAGTTATTTATTACATACGATATCTTATAAATTGAACGGTAGATGAACATGGATTTATCATCCATAGGATAAAATGTTAGATTGGGTAATATATTTCAGTTGAAACATATGGGTAACTATAGAAAATCATTACCCCTCTGAATCGTTTATATCATCATCATCATCATCAGCTCATTAAACGTCCCCACCGAGGGGCACGAGCCTACCCATAGGGTGATTAGGCCTTAGTCGTCCACGCGGGCCCAGTGCGGATTGGACGACTTCACACACAACCATCGAATCTCTTCGCAGGCGTGCATAAAGGTTTCCTCACGATGTTTTCCTTCACCATAAGAGCGTCGGATAACGTACATATATATTTCGAAAATTCGAAAATACATTGGTACGTGTCGGGATTTGAACCACAGCCCTTCGGTAGGAAGGCGACAGTCCACACCACTGAGCCACCGACGCTCCGAATCGTTTATATATTTGCAAAATTTATACCAATTTTAAAGCACACATTATCTAAAAGTGTGAAAAATATTTTTCGAGATCATTCTACGAAACCTTCATGGAATATTCGAGACTTCCATTAAGGGCGTTAGTACATAACAGTTTCAGAGTATAATGCAATTTACTCGTAACTTCAGCCACAGCCTTAAAAGCACAACTTTATTAAAAGCGATAGGGCACGTCATAAGCTATCGCGCAACCCGTCGTCTGCCGATATCGTATTTTCGCTCAAAACAATCCCAAGGGTCGATACGACCCCGCGCTCCCGACAGATTTCACTTATTAGTGATGACGTTGAATGGATTTTCAGTGGAATATTTTTGCGCAATCGCTGCTGTTTGAACAGAAACGATTGCTTAGCATTTATCGGAGAGCGGTAGGATATCTTTTGAGAAAATTTGTTTACAATTTGAATTTTGTTTTTTTTAATTGCAGCAATATATGCCACGAAACGCGTTATATTTTAAGAAAATGATTTCTCTTTAAAGAGACCTCGGTTCTTACACTAAGGGTTCGATCCCCGGGCAGTTAAAACATTTGTATGCATTATCATGTCTATTTTTTATTGGGATATATATTAAAAAAAATCTATGTTTTCAATTTCACACTGTATAAATATCATATTGACGTTTCCATATACCTACTATATGATCGCTCGATAATACATAAACCAACAATATAATAGCCATTACACGTTTACGACTTACAATCAAATAATATGATTTAATCACCGATAAAATCCTCGTGAGACAGATTTTGTTCCCTAAACAATGCGTAGTAAAGCTGAAATTAGCAGAGCTTGTTAAAATTAATGAAGCGCATGTGCTGACTGGGCCATCTATCAGACTAATGAGTGGTCCGACTGACCCCCGCTCGCGGCCGAGTGTTAGATAACTTTTCACTGTGACGTCACTCTAGTGGGTTTTTTTATGGCCAGCTAATATAAAAAACTGCATTGCCTTGTTATTCAGATGTGTGAGTAGTGATACGGTTAGTAATGGGCCACTTTAGTTATGTTGCAAATAGTGATACCCTTTTATATCTCCAATCGTGAGTTGACTCGTATTCAGTGGGAATAGTTATGTGCGTAAATGTAATTTGTAAGATAAATTCATCTTAGCCTGACTTTGTTTGTGATTGATTACTATATTAGGAACACTGAAAAAATGTATTGATTTCACTTCTTTTGCATTCTCCTTTTACTAAGTGCTAGACGTGATACTGAGTCGTCTAAGTAGGAACCAACGCAGTGCCAGATATCGTCCCGTGAAACAGGAGTGCTATGCACTTTTGTGTTTCGGGATGAGGGCACTGTAGCTAGCAAAATTACCGGGTATAAGAGACCTAACATCTGCTATCTCCGGTGTCTGGCGCAGTGCGGCATTGACCGAGAATAATAACGATCTATCAGTTGTTATTCTAATTTTAAGTTTTTTTTTATCCTCTATAGGCATTTGACCGCCATCTCACCTGATGGTAGGTGATGATGCGGCCGAGGATGGATCATGCCTGCCTAGAAACAGCCTATTCACTCTTGCCTTGAAGACGGCCAGGTTGTAATGATCGGGGAACACATATAAAAAAAAATAGTTGTAATATAAAAAAAATAAAAAGAGAGCATACGGGCCTTAGTGTTCAAGTTTGAGCTAAAATATTACAAATATTTTGGCTGTTTATTAAAATCAGTACACGGCTAATTCCTAATTTATTCGTTAATGAAATTAAGGTACAATACAGTCGGGCTTTAACGTTCAGGGATCCCTGATTTAAACTCAAACCCGTTTCAAATAGATTAGACCATTCCATTTTGAAGGGATAGGTTTGTTTAATAAAGATCTATTTATAGAGCGTTCCGTTCCGGTCAACGCTGAGGGTTTGAAGACGTTCTATTGTTAAAAGTAAATGTTATTACTGTATTTTTCTTCTTGTCATGTTGGTAACACTGCTTATTAATATTCTCAGAGAGTTCCGCCGGACAGCATCAGGCTGAGAGCCATCTGCGCTCGCCAATTGCCCGGTGAAGCTGTAAAGGCCATCTGCGGACAACAACAGTCAGTTCGATAAAAACCGGCTGCACAGCGGCGCAGTCGAACGCTGTCCTTATTAGACTTCGGAGGGCTCTCCCATAGCGCAGCTGTGCGAGAAGGCCTGTGCCCTGTATTGGGCCGTTAGGCTGTTAACAATTAAACTATATTATAAAGAAAAATGCCGTTTTCTCGTGACTGATTCATCAACGCAGAGCTGAAACTTCCAAAGCTTTGAGTAGAAAATTTGCACTAAAGATTATTTAATAGTAATAAATTTAAAAGTAACAGGTTTTTTAAGAAATTATTTTGTGAGTTTTAACCTCTATATGCAAAAAAGGTATTAAAGGTCACATTGTCTAATGGGAACTTTGAACCTATTTTTAAAGATGTAAGAGAAACCCGTGTATTGCGGTATTGATATGGCATTACGACTTCAATCCATTCCATAAATCATAAACAAACATGTAAAATTTATACGATTTGAAAACAAACATCTCCCTTAGTTTTGATTAAATTCAAGCCATATCCCGCATTAATGAATTCGTGGTTTTACCGAATATTCCAAATCAATGCTTGGATTTTGTGTTAAACTTCGATATTTGCCGGCGCTTGCAGTGTTTTGCAATGGCAGAACAGATTTATGCTTACACGATTAATTTACGACCTGAAATTTTGGTATTCCATTTGCTGAAATCTATGGCGAAGCGGCAATGGTCTTTACTTGCATTGCAGCTATCTCATATATTAGTGTTGGATGAGTAATCGAATATATTACGTGCTTTGGAGGGCACGTTAAGCCGTAGGTCCTGGCTAGATCGGGTACTTTTAAACACTAGTCAATGTGCATATAATAACCTGAAACACTATGATTTTACAACTTGGTAGTTGTAAAAATATTTTACATTTTGGTTAGACTTGGTGTTCGCACACAGCTATATTCGTCCACTTACAACCACCGTGGTACGTGATATCTAAATATAGCCTATAATGCAACTATCATCACGAAAATGGACCACGTAACAGTAACTAGTAGCCTCAAGGTGTATAAAGGTGTCAAATCAGACTGTTCTGGATACTGGGGGGCTACAGCTCTCTCATCTCTTAAAACAGCGTTACAATAATATTACATCGTCTTTTCTAATACAAAAATGCTGACGCATCATTATAACAATACTGTTTTAAGAGATTGCGGTACCCACCTGTATTCTTTAAAAATTGTATGGAGTAGTTTTCAATTTCCAAGTTTGATACCCTGAACTACATTCTAGTTACCCACCATTATTAATTATCTAGGTTCATTCGTAATCTATAGCCCTGTTAGAGACTCAGGGCGTATAATTGAGGTTAGAGGACGGGATAGCTAAGTGTTTGCTGATACCGAATATATAACGACGGGACGAATAATTTGAATTGAACATTGTGGTTTTGATTTTAATTAATTGCTTAGGGCTGCCGGTTACCTTTGTTCATATTGTGTTACTTATGTTCAAATACATCGAAATTGGTCTAAATTTGGTGTTTCAAATTTGATATTGAATCATCATCGTCATCAGCTTATTAAACGTCCCCACCGAGGGCACGAGCCTACCCGTAAAGGGTGATTAGGCCTTAGTCGTCCACGCGGGCCCAGTGCGGATTGGACGACTTCATACACAACCTTCGAATCTCTTCGCAGGCGTGCATGAAGGTTTCATCACGATGTTTTCCTTCACCGTAAGAGCGTCGGATAACGTACATATATTTTCGAAAATTCGAAAATACATTGGTATGTGTCGGGATTTGAACCTCAGCCCTCCCGATAGGAAAGCGACAGTCCACACCACTGAGCCACCGACGCTCTCGTCATCTATGATATTGAATATCAATTCGAAAATGATATCCAGAGTCGGATAATTGTTCAAACCAGTGGTAGGGATTCAATACATAAGGACCCAATTGTTTAAAAAGCTTTTAAAACATTGATTTTTTTTTAAACATATTATCAATTTTGTGATTAGAACTGAATAGTTTTTTTTATGTAATAAGTGTATAGAACGATCAGGACGCTCACCTGATTGTAAGTGATACGCCTGACTATGACAAACCAGCATTGAAGGAGACCAACAATTGATACAATTGTTCTCCGTCAATGCCGTACTGCGCCGAGACAACTGATGTTAGATCTCTTATACCCATAAATTTTAGTAGCTATTAGCCCTCATCCCGAAACACAAAAGTGCATACCACTCCTGTTTCACCTACCTAGACAACTCAGTATCGAGACTATAACCTAGTATAAAAATGAACTTGAGTAAAACAATAATAAGTCAAAACTCAGGGTCAAAACCCTGAACCCTCTTTTGCGTTACAACAGTTACAATTCTATTCTAATCTCTTGTCATCGCAAGGTATGCTGGAAAATAATTTTTGATCCGGTTTTCTTGCAGGTAAGCGTCTCATATAAGGCAGTAAATACAGACATCATCAAGTAAGTTAATTATATGGCACGTTATATGCTTATCACAACTAGAAATGAACAATATTTTTCGCTTGCTACCGACAACACAGCCATTTGTTGGGCTAATCAAGAGTGTCTCGGCTACTTCGTCATGAGAATGGTAGCGTTAAGTGTAATGCAGAATGGGTCATAATGCTATGAGTATGCGTCAATGCTGACGGTAATCGGTGCACTGTGACTTAGAGCTTGATTTTTACATAACTATGTATTCTAGTCTCTCGTTACTACACGTCTTATATATATTTATATATGTAAATAGGAATAAATACTGAGGATTTAATAGTGTATAGGCAACCTTCCCTGGGGATCGAACCCAGATTGGTTTAGTTGCCGACGTCTCAAACGGTACACCAAATGAGTATCACCTTAAAAATTTTGAATCGTGGGATGGTAGTCCTTGACATGCACTAATCCGCATTGGTTAGTTACGGCTCAATCTCCACATATCTACGCTGCGTCGGAAGGCCTGAGCACTGCAGTGGGCTGAATTAGGCTGATAATTATGAACTAATGTTTGTGATTATATGTATTATCTATTTTTTATTCAATTAATTACTTATCAGTTTCATATTATTAATAATATTTTTCCATACTTCAAGTATGTCGCTCAAATGCAAAAAAGATACAAACATTATCTGCATGAAATATCAGTATTAAAAGGGAATATTTTAAATTGCACCCATATATTCAAAGTCTATAACACCCCCGGATATCCACGGAATGCGCACCGCAAATTCCCGCTGAGGGTTAGTAATTTAACCCCAAAATTGCTCCTGCTTTTTCCCCATACCTTACCGGTACCTTTGTTCGAAGGTGTCGGTACAGTCTGCCGCAAAATACTCAACGGCATTTTTCTCAATCGGTGACCATGGTTTCTAAGAACAGTAAAAATATGGGATACTGGTTGAGTTCTCGCTTGGCTATGTTAACTGTACTTAAATCTCATGGTTATTTAAGAGTTTTATTTATGGTTTGGAAAGTATACAATTTTCTTATTTTCGTAAAGAAAACTTAGATTGATCACTGCCGGGCCAATGAATCTCAGCATCATGGGTATGAGGAAATTAGACCTAAATCCACCTTGCGATCCATTCCGGATTGAGTTGAGTATCCAGTTCCGGATAGATCGAGATAGAGCGTCGGTGGCTCATCAGTGTGGACTGTTGCCTTCAGATTTGGAGGGTGTAGGTTCAAATCCCGCCACGTACCTTTTTTTCATGCATTCATTTTTGCGAGCGTTAGAGTCTTATACTGTTAATGTTTTAATTGTTTAGATTTTTCCAGCATGTGTATTTATTAAAAGTAACTAGTAAATATAAGTTACAATGTAGAATTCGGACGTTTTGTCACGAGTTCTAGACTCGAGGTTAACACTTGCTCTGATAAATCAGAAAGCCAGTTAAAAGAAGAAGGTAGTGTTGGAAAGTGAATTATTCTTCTTATAATTCGTCAATCATATCCGCTAACCGCTAAGCCATCTATCCCTTACAAATCTATTAAAAATTGAACACCTTGTCACCCTACTCGCGCATTGACGCAGATTGGCACTGAAATCGTTATTCCGTTCATCCGTCGAAAAGTCGTAATTTGTCGACCAAATTGGTACGAAATTCGGTTCCTGGTTCGAACATCTCTTTCCTCAGATTTATTGAGGGCGCGATTGTTATATTTGCGAGTTGGATTTAATCAAAGACATCGAGCGCTGCGTCTCAATGTCGTGTTTTATGATGTGATATTTGAATTGTTATGGCGTGAGAAGTGATTGCTAGATTTCAATCTTTTCTAAGGATTTATGGGATGGGGATGTAGTTCCCTGTGGTGTGATGGTTGATATGTTGGATTTTAAACCAAAGGTTTCGTGGTTAGTCCCCGGGCTGTATAATATTTGTGTGTATAAACATATCTTGGTGTTTATATGGTTTCCAAAATAGGTGTTAAAATTCGAGTATGTTCATTCGTTGTTTAGTTGCCATAGTATAAGATCCGTATTTGAATGTTGAAATTGCGCAGTGTGAATATTTATTGATAATGTTACGACGTCCGTATCTTCCTTCGGTAGCACAGGCTTAATTTATCCCACTTCTGACACCAAATGTTATGAGCTGGGGGTTCAGGATAAATTATGGCCAAACACGAAGAATAACACGGTAACACACTTTATTAATTAACCACTTTAAATTACACACAACACAATTACACTTACACTCTCACTAATTAGTCAATTAACGCACGCACTATAATCCGTAATTAACACTGCACACTATAACACAACACCTAATGAGTCCGTATAAAGTCCGCAAACACGTTATATTCACTCGTTAACTCTTCACACTGTTATCTCACACTCGACGATCCCGATATCGCTTTTTTACTCGTTTTTACTTGTAGTCGCAGGTACTTCGCTCTTGAGTAGAACACAAGACCCCGGCGCACCCGTCGGTCCGCCTTATATACCTGTCCACCCGCTGATCTCGAAGCATCGACGTCATTTTACATAGTTCGCGAAA
This sequence comes from Leucinodes orbonalis, assembly GCA_019425675.1. Taxonomy (NCBI): domain Eukaryota; kingdom Metazoa; phylum Arthropoda; class Insecta; order Lepidoptera; family Crambidae; genus Leucinodes; species Leucinodes orbonalis. The sequence goes on from PQWD01008202.1 coordinate 29,225, forward strand.
TATCTAGAACGTGCTAGACTCTTTGCTATTTGACAATTCGCATGTCATACTCTATGGTGGACTAACGTCACATATTAGCCGCCATATTTAATGTCATTTTAATTACGTCAATTCGTAACAATAATATTTACATTTTAACCTGAAGGAGACAATACGTAATGTCATCTGGTCTGGAACTTCAATATCAAATATTTATCTTACTCATAACAGTACCCATTGCTTTCGGTATACCTATGAACGCCTTGATGGCTGATATTACAGAATATTTTAACATCATAACTGCAATCCCTAGTGTATGCTCGATTCCTATGAAAAATGAGTTAGCGGCAACATGTGTTGAAGGTAATTTTCAAAACTAGCTACTTTAAATTTTTAAACATATTGTCATATGTTTAAAAATTAAAAGTAATTATTGATATGAAGCCACATACAAATTCAACAATATAAAAAACTGTGAAACTAAAAATACAGCGAAAAATTTCCTTGTGAATGGATGGAATTTATTTATGAAGCCATTTCATAGAGGATATAAGTTTGACGCGGAATGCGACGTCTATCTACAAACTGCACAGATCCAGCGAGTTGGATATCTAAAATTTCAATAGGAGTTTGGAAAATAAACCGAAGCTAGTGGATTTCGTTACTGGAAACGCGTAGATACCAGACATTTGTACAAACTTGAAAAATGCTTTTAACAAATAATCTTTACAAAACATCAATTCTATATCAAAATTCTTTCATCAATAAAGTCATTATTTAAAAACTAAATGAATCTACCATCGGAGATATCAAATATGAATGAAAAAAATCCCAAATTAACATTAATTGTATTGATTGAAATGACGCGTGAGGTATCCGATGCCAATCCTCCTTCGGGACGTAGGCGTATATTGGACACCCTATTGACGTTTACAGACCACCGGCCGTCCCAAATATCGAGGGTTGACCTGAATTTTTGCGACAATATCTTTGCATCACGTGATGGAAGATGGTAGGCCGTGTTTTTTCCCTCGGCGAGCTGCACGTGATTGGGAAATGTTGTACTAAAGAAATAATAGATCTCATCATCAGCTCATTAAACGTCCCCACCGAGGGGCACGAGCCTACCCGTATAGGGTGATTAGGCCTTAGTCGTCCACGCGGGCCCAGTGCGGGTTGGACGACTTCACACACAACCTTCGAATCTCTTCGCAGGTGTGCATGAAGGTTTCCTCACGATGTTTTCCTTCACCGTAAGAGCGTCGGATAACGTACATATATTTTCGAAAATACATTGGTACGGGTCGGGATTTGAACCTCAGCCCTCCCGGTAGGAAGGCGACAGTCCTCACCATTGAGCCACCGACACTCAATAGATCTGCTGATAATAGATGTGCTGATACTAAATTAGTCATTAACTTCTCATACTGGTCAGATAGGTATGACTCTAATGGAAGTCCTACACCGAGACATAAAAAAAACAACTAGATTATTATAGGACGACCTATTTGGTGTTGCGGTTGAGAGGTCGGCCGCAACACAAAGGGTTCCGGGTTCGATCCCCGGGCAGTACAAACATTTGCATGAACATGTCTGTTTGTAATGGTCTGGGTGTTTTCTATGTATAATATGTATGTATTGACAAAAAAAAGGTATATATGTATGTTTATCCGTTGTTTAGTACCCATAATACAGGCTTAACGCTTAACTTGGGGCTAGATGGCGCTGTGTGAATGTCAGTAAATATTTATTTATTATTATTTATTACAAACAGCCATGAGCATGATCAAATATGTGTGCTGCACAGGAATTGAACCTGAAACCCTTGATGGAGTCGCTGACATTTGAACCTTACCACCATTATTTGTTCTCCATTGATGTTTTAGAAAATAGACTCACCTTTTCAATCCTTTCGACTTTTCATTCAATCAACAGGTTTCAGTCATTCGTTAAATTATTTTTCCTATACGGAAAAGACGTTTTATTTTGATTTCCATATATACATCTTAACTAATATAAAAACGTGTTCAAACCTCAGACATAAATAATTCATAACGGTATACTTTTCCAATGTTAGCTTGATCCGAAACTTTAGCAGCTAATTCTTGTTAACATTTCTCGGACCGGGAAACTCAGTTCAGGTGAAATATTTATTTGTTTGCCTTGACCTATTTAGTAAGGTCTTGGTTTTGTTCGTTTATTTATAATAACACATAACGTTTACCTTCTGAGGACCGCATGATAAATCAATTTTCACCCATCATTGGATCATTTAGATCATTAATTGAGGTCTAGTCTCGGTTGCAAAATAAATGATTAAACTTACAAATAAACTTATAGCACTAAATAAAAAAACCAACAGTAGACAGCACAAGTTGTTACAGTGTTGCAGCGTGTTTCAAAGATGATAAATAATTGATGCCTTAATTCTGTATCAAACAAAATTATATTTGAAAATATAATTGGAATGCTGCCAAGCTTTAGTACAAACTAAAAGCACTTAAGGCAATAATTAAATTTTACTCTGTCCAAGTATGTGAAAAACTATTTTAAGTAACTATTGGTTTTATTACTGATTAATTGCAAACTTGTACCTTCTAAGTGATAACTTCGTTTAACTTGCAAATGAAACCAGCTAAAAATTTCGGATCCCAGGAAAATGACCTCAACTAATTTCGTTTGACAAAAACTTCGTATTAGTTGTCGGATTCAATCTCCTTGCCTCTACAAAAATGACAAGATTAGGGTCTCAACTTGGCCCTTTTTCTACAGTCTTTGTTAATAGTTTTTCGTCCCATTAAAACTTCGTAGACTGATTTCGTTATTGGAGATCGCATCTTTCTTTGTCCTTTTGTCGTTCTGGTAAAAGATTGTTTTCTTTGTAGTATGCTTGGATACCTCGCTCTTATAACACAAAAGCTTTCTGTTAAATTGTTTGTATCCATTACGGTGATTCACTTTGCGTTTTTGAATATTTTGGAATACAAAGTAATTTTGTAAATTATTATATTTCATATTTTTCTGCATACAATCGAATGTTTTAAGAAATGCTTGAAGTGACTGAAAAATAGGAAATCGATAATTTTATCACAACGTTAATATATTTTGTATACTCTGAACAAGTTAATTGGGTTTAGCATATCACATTAAAATCGTTATTAATAATATCTTAACATTGTCTTATGCAATTTATTTGCAACATTTGCACTTCTAAATACTTATCTTTTTATTTCATTCTTTATTTCTTTCTGCCATTGAACATCGAGAGTGTTATAATTTTTTCCAAGCAACGAATCACCTGAGTCGAATATGAGTATGAGTAGAATATACTTATATCACCAGTAAGTAATCCTAATTTACTATCTCATAAACTTAACATTTTAAATTATATTGTGTATTGTCATTCATAACAACAATCTGATCACTTAATTCCCGCTTAATATTCGTTCCGGGATTGTGTCCACATTCAATAAATCCCCTACATGTGCCATCAATTTCAACGTAAGCTAGAACTCAATTAATCTCATTATCCGGAAACCGATTTCCGTTAATATCATAATCGAGAGGATCAATTTACCGTTTTCAATTTTGCAAATATATTAACGTTAATAATTAATATTGTATGTGACTCCACGCAGTATAAAATATGAGTAATCCGTGTCTGTGTTATATTACGACGAAACCATGCTTTCTTTACTTCACTCATACATACAAAGGTCAAAATTAATATGTTTAACAAAACGCTACCTTGCTGTAAAATTTATATTACTTTAATTTGCCAAACGTCATATAAATGGTAAATTTAAAGCATAAATAAAACTGATACATATAACAGTAAATATAATATGACAACAATCGTCAAATAAACTAAAATTAAGAACGCGCTCATCAAGACTAATTAAGTAGTTTGTCATCGGAGGTAAACCCATTTCTGTATTTCCCACATAAATACATTTTGATCCCACCTAAATTGATATTGTGCCGGGTTCAGGCGCTATACGCAATATACATTTACAATGTTTACTGTTCAATTTTGTGGCTATTATGCGATTAATCCGAAAGGGTATACGTGTTCTCATGGTTGTTGCTTGCTGATAAAGGGATAAATGCGACAAAACAACAGAGTTATAAGGCACACAATGACGTAATTATCTAAATAGAAGATGTTCACTTTTACATAAGTTGAGTCCTAGTGCAACTCCTTGAGGTACACCTATACATAAGTGTTCATTTGGCACGACTTTGTATTTTACAGTTTGGATGTAAATCAGTAATAAATTTTATCAATATTAAAGTTGTGACTAAAATGTTTATATATCTATTATTATTTATAATAACCTACGTGTATTATCTATCATGCAAATGGTTACTACAACAATCAATACCTTTTACTCGTACTATAATGCCTGAGTTTTTGTATAATTAGATCAATATTTAAATAATGTAATCCTATCCCATTTGACATTATCCCTACCAGGAATGTAACTTATTAAAATATCTCATGATAGTATCTGACAGTTACTAGTTTTAAACAAGGGCTGCTATTGCCGTAGACCAGGTTGACGATTAAAAGTAACTGTATAAGATGTTTAAATGTATTCTTATATTTATATTCTTATACTTCTATTTTCTCGTGTCAACTTTACATTAAGGTTATTAACTTAATGTTTTTAATACATGATCAGACTTGTGGGGTAGAGCCTAAGCTATAAAGCCATTACAGGATGATAAAGAAAAATAAAACGAAAGACGTTGTTCGGTAACCATCCTACTTGCAGAGTTAACTATCCACAAAGTTTTATTGACACTTTGCTGGAATTGAAAAGTTTTAGTCATAAAAAATGCTACGTGAACACGCCACTTCCAGTATCGCAATCTGCAATTAGTGGTTTCAAAGAAAAGTAATACTTTTTCATGTTAACGAAAAGCATGATAGCAAAGACAATTTTAAGTTTTAAGTGGTTCGTATTTTTGGTAATTTTTAGTTTCTTGCAATATTTTGATGAAGACAGAGTATTAAAAACATAACTTTATACTGAAAAAGAATGTCATACAGAGTGTGCTTTTACAAATTCATATTTATCTTACTGCAAAAATATTGTAATTTTTCCTTAATATACATTCTCGGTCTTCTTGTTAACTCAAAGCTAACCTCAAAGTAAGTAAATTTAGCGAAATTGCACACAGTATTATAAATGTTACGAATAAAGAAATAAAGGATGTAATCGTGAAGTGAAAATTTTGCAAGACTCATAAAGGGTGGATTCCATGCTCCTTTCAGACGCATCCGAGTGTAAGGCAGAGCCTACATTTTGCGTCGGTTTATTACGTTCCTTTTTTCTTGACAATAATAAAGAATTCTTGGGTATAATGAAGGAAGTGTGGTGTCTGAGATAAGGGCGATTTGCGTGGATCTCGCGCGAATGAAGATGGTTTTTCGAATAATGAATACCTTGTTGCGTCTTCTTGCGGCTTCCCTTACATTCTATGAATAAATTAGATGTTTGAATGCATTCATATTTTAGGGTATTTTGGGCTTTTTAATAATTGCCTTTTTTAACTTTTGATTTAATGTATATTTGTTATGAATCGAGTTTTTGAAAATGTATTGGCTTATTTATAAGGCTTTGATATTGTCGGTACGTCGCCTGGTATTTTTTATTGACATTAACATTGATTAAATTTTCAATAGTATTAATAAAATAGCGTCTAATATTATTTCAAATCAAGGTATATAAATCAAAACGCTCCATATATATTCTCCATAAAAAAAATATTTATTTGATTCGAATTACTGCTGAAAATATTTTTCTACGCAAATAATGCTTGCCATGAATTGAATGTAATATATAGTGGTTCAGTACCCATTACACAAGGTCTGCTTAAACTGAGGCTAGATGGCGTTACTAGCTTTGTATTGTCTTTGGCACGGCAGTGCCCTCGCCAAGTCGAGCGCGAAGCAAACACTGCCGTGCCATCCTTTACTGGAACCATTTCGCCACATTTTTAGGTCCCAATTTGATAACCTCTGCATAATATCAGATCGCTAAATCCTAATCCTAACCTAAATTTTGTCATCCAGTAAGCTATAATCACGTATTCAAAGTCCAACATTAAATCATTTAATTCCAAAGTGAAGCGAAAGCAATGTTTCGTATTTAAAATACTCACTCACTCATAATCATCAAAATAGAACTAGTACTTCTCATAAACTTAGAGAGCTTAATTTTTTTTCAGAGTAAACGTTTAATGGCCACATAAAGGAAAACCAATAAAAAGATATAGGATAATCGAAGATCTGGAGTACCTGGTGACCCTGATTAGAAAACACAAAGGCCCAACCAAACTATTACAGATCGACATACGCCGTTGAATATTTTTTATACGTTAGTGAAATCGCAGTCAAGAACCTTAGATTTGGCAGAACTTTGTCCAGTTTTCATTACTTTTCAGTGATAAACAAGCAGCTCCATAGAGACTTGGCTAGCTATTTGCAGAACGTTTTTGGTGGGAAAATAATTATTAAATGTAGTTCCAATGAAACTCATTCAACAACACATCAAGTAGAAATTATATAAATTCAAATTTATATTTAACTGATATAAGTGCAACTACAAATCTGTTAAACAAGATCCTATTAATATGTTATTATAACTTTTCAATATTTCTATTAGATTAATGTGCAAATATTGAGCGCTTTATACCACGAAACTTGTGACCTAGCTATTGAACCTGTCTGCCCTTTATCCAAACTCCGAAATTAAATCTACACGTTAAATATTTTAATAATTAATAATATTTGTATTCACAGATTCGTTGTAAAACTACAAAATGGCAAAGCAAAAATACGATTTAATTCAATCCAACTTTGTATTTGTATTACAAATTCTTGATTGTCTTTAAATCTATAGTATGAGAACAAGACATTGTTGAAGAGGCTATGGCAAGGGCATATAGTGCAAAGAATTCGAATGACGAACGCCGCCAGGTGAACTCATCGTCTGGTTAATCTTGGTTAATATTCTGATTCATATTAACTGCTGATTCCACTCAGAAGTCTTAAGTTTTTTAAATTTTAGCACTGTTTTATGCTGTAGGGGCAAACTAATAAACCACTAATTTAATGTTAATAGACATCGCTTACTATGTACATTTGCATTAGAAAAAAGTCATATAAATATAATGCCAGCCGTTTGAATAGGAAAACGCTCTTTTGTAAAAAATATTATTTTTAATTCTCCCAATGAGATACGTTAGTGGTCGAAGTCTTGCAGACACATTATATTCCTTGTTGTATTTCCCCGATAACTAAATATGATTGCAAAAATACGTATATAATAACGTTGAAGAAAACGGTTTTGATACTTAACGTTACGTTAAATATCAAAACCGTTTTCTTTTATCCTTATTTTCTTATTTTTATCGAGTCAAATCCTTATAAAGCGTTACATATATATGAAAAGAATAAACTTTTGGAACATATATCGTAAAGGAGCAAAACTAAGGTAACCTTCTTAAGTTAAAGCCATGTAACCAATTTACCGCAAAAAAGGTTTATAAACCTATTTTTCTACGCTGTTTTCATAACATATTTTTGCAAACCTTTTCATGTAAATATTTTTTCATTTACTGCATGATTAACTTCTTCCCTTTACTAAATTATTCTCCCTCATCTGACATTCCGCCAAAAATTTCAGTGTAACAACATGAAACAATTTAAAATAAATACACAATTTGTTTCATTGCTCTTAAAACCGCAATTTACGATAACTCTGTTTGCAAGGGAAATGTATATGAAAGAAAGAAAGAAAGAAAAAACATTTATGGACCGTACACAAGAATACGCACAAATACATAACATTAATTAATATTGCACGATAACACAAATGAATAAAAATAGAACACGTTATAAGTAATATACAAATAACACAAAAAATAGTAATAAAAACATATACGGCCATAAGGTCCTGCCTCAGTATTAGCTGCTGTGACGCCATACGCCGCAGCAGCACTGTTATTCTGGCAGGACCTCTTGAGTGGACGATTTTAAATTTTAAACAGCACCACAATTTGAAAAATAAAAATAAACAATATAACGAGACTGAGTAAGACTAGAACACAACGATATACATAATACGAAGTTATAAGAAATAAAAGAATACATAAATAAATATGAATACTTGAATGAAAAATATAAAACATGACAAGAAATAGCAAGACATAAATATTAGGTATCGAGGAAAGAAAAAATAAATACGGATGAAACTGAACGCATCCTATATCTGTCAAATTGACGTTACTACTTGATTGGCTAAAAAAAAAAAATTGTTGAAGATATTGTTATTGTTGAAGGTATATAATTTTCATTTATAATTTTAGATACGCTAAAATTATAAATGAAAATTACAACATATGTAAGTATTATGCTTTTCCACCTAAATCACAAAAAAATAGGTACAAACATAAAGTAGACCTTGAAAAATTATTTAATTTTCCCTTATTGCAAAATAATAATGAATCTCTCATTGCAGCTTAGAATCAGTTTTTATCTGGGGAGACGATAATTTGGTTGAATTCAATGCTGTCAAAACCCAGTCCTGTAAGTTTTCAGCCAAAAAAGTGTATTGAACACTACACCGTCTTTTCGTGGCACGTTTGTTCCTGTGACTGATGAGCTGAATTTACATGGCGTGGAGTTGACGAGCATTAACTTCAGCAAGAACAATGAGTCCAAGGCCCAAATAGCCGCAAATGGCATCCTGAATATCAAGTGGTAATTCAAACCTGATCAGCTTCTGCCTTTATACAAAGCACAAGTCTGACCTAAGATGGAGTACTGCAGTCATCTAAGGGATGGTTCAGCAAAATATCATCTTGCCACATTGGCCTCAATCGATTGCAAAGCCAGAAAACTCATTGGCGATAGTTCCAACTTTATCCCACCGCCGTAGTCACGTTTACGGTACGGTCTATATTTTGGTGAGTGTTCTTCCGAGCTTCATGCACTGATCCCATCGTCTTCCTTTCACCATAGGTCATCAAGGCGTTCTGCAAAATTTCATACATTTACAATTGACGTCCAATGTATTCGGACCAAGCATTTCGCATCTACTTTCAAGCAAGCTTATCATGAATAGTAAAAAAAGCTTGGCTTTCGTAGTTAAAGCTAATTTTAGAAACTATCGCAAAAGCAACTCTCTCTTACGATGAAGGAAAACATCGTGAAAAAACCTGCGCACGCATGCGAAGATATTCAATGGTTGTGCGTGAAGTCAGCCAATGTGAACTTGGCCCGCGTGGCAAATACCCTTTACGGGTAGGCTCGAGCCCGTCGGTGGGGACATTTAATGGGCTGATGATTATTATAAAATTTCCTAAATGAAAAAATCAAATGTCATGTGAAAATCAAAAATAATGCTGAGAAAAATCGTAGATTGTAGATCGTACATTATGTAGTTATGGAATTCCGAATAGAAGCCTTCTGAAAATACAAAAATGCTGAGCAAAATATTCCACGAGTCCGGAGCTGTGAGATAAACGAGTGATATATAAATAGCTAATAGAAATCGACAGTAAGTCATTACCACAGTTGGTTATCAGGTTACGTAGGCATCGTTAGGCGCGGTCTAGATGTCTGTCCTGTGGGTTACGTAATAACGATAACTCTGAACACACGGCTATGAAAAACGACGTGGAACATTTGTAACCTGCATCAAAAAAGGAAGTTACTCAATTCGACTATTTTATGCTTTTAAAGTTTGTTAAAGGATATCTTTGTCGTATATGAATCGATTTTGATGATTATTTTTTGTTAGAAAGCGAATACTTTATATGTTGGGGTCTGATGATCTGACAAATCAAGGGAAACGTTTTTATGTTTGTTGGCGGATATCTTCGTTATTATGTTTTTATTTATTGGTGCACAAAACAAAAACTCCTTGTCTATGCAGTGTGGAAATGACTTGCAGTGAGATGTTATAGTTTGATTTAGATGAGCAAAACGCGTTACAAAATAAGTACATAACTAGTTGCAACATCATGGACATGTGTACACAGCAGTTCGAATGAAGGCACAGGAGCAAGAATTCGAACTCTATTACATCAAAACATTTTTGGGAGAAACAAGTTCCAGTTTTGAGGTTGAAACGTTTATCCCGGTTATATGTTAATACTAATTACTATTTATTCTAAATTCAGGCAGGTCGTTAAAACGTCGGTTAGTATTGAATGACCTGCCTGTTTTATCTCTAAAAGTTCCTATAATTTATTTAACAAGTTAAAAACAGTTTTTAAATATGTTTTTTCAAGTACACACAACAAATGTACAGATATTCTTGTATTTCACCACACTCAATTATTTTATGATCAAAACTCGATCAGTGTATTTGACAGATCACATCAAAATAAAAAATGGCGGCGCTCACCACCGCGCGAATTCCCGCCAAAACTTCCATTGTATTATCGTCGTTCATCTGTCACCTGTCAAAGTTAAACCAGCCAATGCCGTCAGCAAAAAGTCCGTTACACCGGTCCAGCGGGCTGTGTGTTCGATAAGCGATAAGCTTTACGTAAGCTTCATCATTGCGCAGTTACACAACCGCCTCCCTTGTCCGATAGCAGGATTGGCCTGTGCCCTCGGTAATGTTAGGCTTTATTAATATATCGATATTTTTTGCTGAGCGTCATGTATTTTCACGACTAAAATACTGAAAAGATTTTCTTATTACGTTTAAAGAAAGATATTGGAGTATTATATGACTATATAACTTAAATACACAAAGCTTAAACTTGATCCAAATTGTAAAATTAAAAAACTTTTAATTACACAAATACGTTGAAACTTACTTAATAATTGCAAAACATACATTCGTTCCTGTGTTTATTGTATGACACATGAGACAAGTTTAATAAATTGTATATTTTATACATTGTAACAAAACGTAATTGCCACAACTTTAGCATATTAACTGAACTGAAGCTAGGGATTCATCAGAGTGCAGTTTTTCTAGTTCATATCATTTAACTAATTCATGTTTCGGTGTACAATGGAACACAAGTACAAGTTAATTATTTTCAATATTATCAATCTCAAAGCATGGATGTTTTTACATCCATATAACTTTTTTAATTATAAATGACATTTAACGCGTCATACTATCGATAGCTGGATATCGATTAAGGTTAATCGATATCCAACTATCGATACACACCCCAACCTGAACATTGATTTACTTGTACATATCAAAAAAGTGAAAAAAATCCAATATTTATTTAGGATTCGCTGTTTTCTTGTTACAATAACTTTTTACACTGTCAGCAATTCACCATGAAAGAAAGGTAACTTAAACGATTGTTTACTTCAGCTTTTTTCTGCGTGAACGAATTTCAATTTTGTGTACTATACGTTATTATGGATATTACAATGGCTTGCAGAAGAAAAAAATAAAGTTTTATGAATTGATTTATTCGTATACTTTAAATTAAGTCATCTTAATAAACTGGACAATTAGTACGCTCACTCAATATAAGCAAAACGCCTGCCTATGACAGATGCAGTGTTGAATTAAACCAATATCTATAGAAAGAAATAATTTTCCGTAAAAACTGACCTACGCGTGTCACCTAAGTAATCTGACTTATATTATATTTCCCTATTCAACCTATCGCAGTCCACTGCTGGACACAGGTCTCCCCTATTTTGCGCCAGATATCCCGATTCTCCGCTTTTCTCATCCAGCCTCCACCAGCGACCTTTCGCAAGTTGTCGGTCCATCGGGCCGGAGGGCGTCCTACGCTACGCTTGCCGAGACACGGTCTCTACTCCAGAGTCTGCTCCAACGGCCCGAGGTTCTGCGACATACGTGACCAGCCCACATTCTATATATTGAGTTGAAATTTGTCTTTGAAAAAAATATTTCGTGTTATCATTGCTTGTATTAACATTTTCCTACATAGGTACCATGTTCTTAATGCTTTTAGTTATAATATATATGTAACAACGCTAATCTTTACACAGTTTTCATAACAATATAATTGATTGTACCGGCTTCAAATACCATAAATATAATACAAACTTGAAAACAACAAAAACAGTAATTAATTTCAGACAGTTCTGCCTTTTCATCTCCTACAAGAACAGATGTTAGGTCGCTTATACCCAGTAATTTATTTTTCCTTGAAACATTGTTTCATGATGTTTGCATTGCGTGTGTTCACATTTACCTACATCCTCTTGAGGCTTTTAGCTGTAGGTTTTAGTATTTTCTCTTGTTTCGCACACGGTTATCATTTATTTTAAGCACATCTATCCAGGTGTAAGACCTTCCTTGCTTTTACATCATTCTTTAAAATTTTAACAAGCATTTTTATACACACATATGTTTGTGCTGCCTGGGGATCGAACCCGAACCCTTAGTGTTATAGACGAATTCTCAACCATTACATTCCAGAGGTCGTCAATGGCATCATGATAATATAAGCCTGTTTATTCTGAACTATAAAGCTATACGTTGTACAACAAGTTTGAATTCAGATGTTCATACGATGTCCCACAATTCAGTGTGCCTCTTGGCATCAGTGGCGTGCACATAAATTATGAGTAGGGTATGCAAAGATATCGCAAAAACAATTTTTTGTTTCAAATTCAGTGCCGTTGATGGCACGATTACAAATGTGTAGAGGAAAATAGGCGAATAAGTGGGAATCATTTAATATATTGGCGATTTTCCGAGTTGCCTGAGACGGGTTTGCACTGCTTGTTGAATATATGGAGTACGCGCCACTGCTTGGCATAGGCCTTTTTAATGACATCCACTGGATTCTATCACGCGCCTTTTCCATTGGTGACCAGCTGTTAGTTTAAGGTCTTCCTCCAATCTTATTTGTTGGTGTCCTCTACTGCGCTTGCAGTCTTTAGGTTACCAGTTAGACACTAGTTTACACCACTTCTCCCTAGGATCTCTGATCATGTGTACAGCCCATCTCTATTTCTGTTGGTTTATTTTAGTTAGTATATCAGTGAGTTGTATTTTTTTTCTTAGTTGTTTCCCACTTTGTCTTGTTTCCTTATTTCATGGTATCGTAATTTGTAGTTACTACATACCGACCGGGGGGTTACCGCCATCTCTTAAAATAGTATTACAATAATATTACTTCGCCTTTTCTGGTACAAAAATGCTGACGTATCATTATAACACTACTGTTTTACGAGATTGCGGTAACCGCCCTGAGTGTTAATTTTAATGATTTACTTGAAATTATGACATTATTTCGAGACTTTACAATCCAACCGTCAATTTAGTATTTAGGTGCAACTTTAATCATCATCAGCTCATTATACGTCCCCACAAAGGGGAACGAACCTACCCATATAGGGTGTATAGGCCTTAGTCGTCCACACGGGCCTAGTGCGGATTGGCCGACTTCACGCACAACCTTTGAATCTCATCGCAGGCGTGCGCAGGTTTCCTCACGGTGTTTTCCTTCACTGTAAGAGTCATGTCATAACGACGGATAACGTAGATATAATTTCAGAAATTCGAAAACGTAGAATGAATTGTATAATGGTGTTCCCAGTTAAAATCTACCATAAAACAGAATGTGTGCAAAATTTTACTTTTGAGATGCAACAACGATACTATTGGCGCGTTTTAAACTTAGCGGTATTGGTGGCTTTGCTCGATAGTTACAATGATGTAAAAAGTATACATTCGTGATATGTTCACTAATTAACTGAAAAAAGTGTCCCAAATTTAGCGACAGCACACATATAAATATTTCGAATGAGCGTACATTTACCTAAACAAAAAGCCTGCAACTGTATCTTCTTTGGCGTTTTTGAGGCACGGATGGTACCTTATATATACAGAATATCATTAGATGGCTACTTAATTATATTACTTAAGAAAGATAAAGTGGGTGGCGTACTTTATTCACTGACTAATGTTATCACTTTAGAGAATACGTTGAAATTTGCCGTAGTGCGAGCGCATATCCCTATTATTGCATTACGTTAAGTGCATACTACATTCTAGGATGTTTTTATGTAATTTGAATTTACTTTAAATAATATAAGGTTGGGTTTTCAACGTCGCGTAAAGTTATTTGAACATACATTTTAGAAAATGTGTTACAATATACATATTTTACATTTATCGTTTCTTGCAGTGGTTAGAGTTATCAAGCCATGGAACTGACAGTTACTAGAACTGTATCATCATCAGCTCATTAACGTCCCACCGAGGGGCACGAGCTACCGTATAGGGTGATTAGGCCTTAGTCGTCCACGCGGGCCCAGAGCGGATTGGACGACTCACACACAACCTGATCTCTTCGCAGGCGTGCATGAAGGTTTCCTCACGATGTTTTCCTTCACCGTAAGAGCGTCAGATAACGTACATATATTTTTCGAAAATTCGAAAATACATTGGTACTTGTCGGGATTTGCCTCAGCCCTCCCGGTAGGAAGGCGACAGTCCACACCACTGAGCCACCGACGCTCTCTGAACTAGTATGATATTATTTTAATATTTAATATTAATAGTAATGATTTAAATAAGACCAATCTAAGCTAATTTATCAAGCTTTATGATAACCTTTACTTTATTTAAGTTAAGAGAATTGTCTCTTGTATTATGTTATTATGGAATGCCAAATCTCATAATTAGGAGATGCATACCATCCGGTATCATTATAATCTAATTTCAATGCTTAAATCCTTACGCCTTAAGAGGGATTTATATGTAACGAAATCATATTGGTAAGATCAACTGACAGCTTAACGTGCCCTGCAAAGCGCAGTTTTATCTTTATTTTCAGATATTCAGATGATTTAACCTGTAATATTAACTAAATTTCATAAAGTAGCTTTACTTAAGTAACTTTCGTAAAGTAACTACTGCACAACTATACCGGGTCCGAATTCAGGACCCCCTCAAACAACGATTTAAAACACGGTGCTCAGATCACAAGGCAACGAAGACAATTATCACGAAACGATGACGTAATATTAGAACCTTCAAAAACTTCACAAATTGGGAAATTCCAAAAGGAAATTTAAACGAGAAAATGACCTGCCATCAATTTCCATTAACGTTTCCAACAATCAAACTTGTACGGCCTATCAGTTTCAAACTAGCCTAAACTGGTCTCCAACTAATTAAGTCTAGAGTTTGCAAGTTTGATGCACTGCCCCTCGAGGTCGCCACTTAGGCAGTTCGCAAATTGAAGGCAAGTTGGGTTAAGTTACATATCTGGTCGCGCAGTCTTCAGTGTGAGAAACTTTGATGGCCATGTCATTGTCCCGCCGTGTTTTAATTTCTTTTACTTTGAGATTTTAAAGTCACAGGTCTAGTATTAGATAGATAAATAGATAGATATGATTCTTTATTGCACACCAAAAAAAAAGATACATATTTAATAACAAACGAAGGAAAATAATGCAATTCAGGCGGCCTTATCGCTTGGAGCGATCTCTTCCAAACAACCTCACAAACATTGAAAACTAACAACATGAAAGGGCAAGACAGTACAAAGTAAGAAAAGCTTAATTCAACTTATAAATACATAATTTAATTTAATTTACGCAGACCACTATAATGAGAAGACTGTAAGAAACTAAATTTCTCTTTGAGCTGGTGCCACTCCATTGAAAAGGATTGTGTATAAAACCGAAAGAACGTGAATATCACGGCGTTGGCGTATAGGAAGCCATTTAAGTTTTGCACGATAAAAAGAAACACGATCGTATTTACGAAGACCATAAATTATCCTAATACAAAAATTCTGTAGTCTCTCTAACTTGTTTAGGAGAATCTATCAGCTCTATGATCAGTAATGGATTCGAGTTTTTTTCCAATTTGATTGAAATATTGCAGCCTGATCGTATCAAAGAAAAGTTCTTTCCAAGCTTCCGACTGCACTTTAAGCCCTTTGAATTATCAATATGAATGTAGTTCTAAATGAACACGTCTATAAAGCGGTTCGAAAGCACAGTTTTAAATTTCTTAAAATTGTTAAGATTATGAATACCCAAGAGGAACGGAAAGGAGTTCAATATACTTTTGAAACTTCCATGCTCATATTTTCTTTCATTCTTGAAACCGAGATTTTTAAACTATTTCACGATATCGGTTATCATACAAACTTCAGCACTGTAAATTAAATTTAAATCAAACAGAGTAATTTGTGTGTGCGGCTTTATCCGTTAATAGCATATCTCTGTAAGCTTATGAGCAATCAGCGATTTATGTAATCCAATGAGCAGGGTTGGCATTATTTTAAATGAGAAATGAAACAACAACACAATGGAAATTGCACTTTATTCTTTATCAATAACGGAGCATAATGCTTCGAAAGCTAACTAAAAATATAGTGGCAAAGCTTTTTAAAAGGATCTGCCTTTTTGTATAGATAAAGCGCTTATTTATTAATAAACAGTAGCTTAGATTAGGATTCCCATATTAAAATCGATACAACTAGTTAAACTTTACTAGTGAGTTTATTTAGGTAATGCAAAAAAACTGTAACTCCGGTTTCCATGTTTCTCTTTTACAGTATTTTAAAAAGCAAGTTTTTGCGCTTGCATCAAATTTTATGGTACAGTTTGATTCGGAATAACCAATCTATTCAAATTTTGTATAAACCAAAAGCGATTCAAGATCCTGGCAATAATAGTACATAGTAGCTCCAAGAGCAAACTGGATTTGTAGCGACTTAAATAGACACAATTTTAGTTAAGTACATTTTATTAGAAGAAAATTATAGCACAAAACCATGCAATGTGCGTTATTCTCGGAGCTTGCCGTAGTAAGTTTAAACAGAGAAAACCCTGATTTCGGTTTTTTAATGAATATGTTTGCATCTAAGCAGATATCATCAATAACCATTTTTAGGTGTAGAATACCAATGACGTATATTCATAGAAAGAAAAGTATTTGCAGGAAATGTAAATAAAATATATTATCCGTAATTCATGAGGTTTATAAAATATTTTAAATATGAATCTGACTATGATTGATATTTGCCATATGACTATTCGTAAAATTTTAATATAACATAAATAAATGGGAATAGAATTTAAGCTTACAATTCCACATTCAAGTGACTGTTATTTGCTTTATAAATTATTACAGTTCAAATGTCATTATAACTATTTGACAAGTGTCTAACAATACTTAAAAAAAAAGAAGATTATTTAAATAGAACCCACGATCGCTGATTTAGTAAGAGTTTCCACGATTGTGCAAAAAAAGCTGGCCATCTCAGAAATTCCATTCTTTACCACAAACTCCATTGTACCGATAAAATCTAGACATATCTTGACATAACATATGCGTTAATATAATAATGTATGGTATAACACAAGGCTCTCGACCTACTCTAAAGATCTTGGACCCAAGGGGCAGCCCTGGGGCACACCACAGCCGAGCCGCACCTAATGCCGCCTCCAGTGCGAATAGATACCCAACAATATGCATTATTGATTGGATCCACTGAAAGCTTGCGGTTTGTTATTAATACTGTTATATAAGCAACATTACGTGGTTCTTACTCGTACGAGTATGATTACAGTTTTCCTCCTTCTTCTTATTTTTCGGTGAGTCAGATTGATAAATCATACTGACCCTGGTGTCAGATTTCTTAAACGCCTAATTGCTTCTAACTTTGTGCCTAAATGCTCCTAAATGCTAGTTCAAATGACTAATTTTCTGTTATGATGGCCCATTTATGATTTACAAAAATTGCATTCATCATATTATGATTGGCAGAACCAAACTAAGATGACAATAAAGCACAATATTATATTTAAGTATGATACAAACAGTTGGTCATTCGTACGATTCTTATTATAAGAGTTTTATTTAGTTAAGTTAATATGATTATGAAATCGTTTACATTAATAAAATAATATTCATGTAAATGGTTTTTCAACAATAATTTTTTATCAGAGTTTATTCCTAGATATTAATCTAGAACAACAAAACCGGATATCCACTTCAACAAGATTTCCCTGAAAAAGCTCCTAATACAATATAAAAAAATGCATGTAACATTTTTAAAAATCACGAAAGCTCCGGGCGCTAGACACTTTACATAAAAAGCAAAGAGTTCGACGTCAAATTGAGCAAAGTTTAATTTCCGAAAACCCTTAGTAAAACATAAGCGGAGCACTCCAGCGTGCATAAAGGAATCTCCTTTCAGGGCGGCTTGCATCTTGTTGAAATATTGAAGTCTCCAGCGAGGTGGGGCCCAGTGCTAGCGTCTTTAAAATTAATAATGCGCAGATATAACATTTTTGTTATGTAACACCGTCTTAGGCAAATGCTTTTTTATACGAGTATCATTTATGTGATTTTAGATTACGAAAACAATGAGTGTTTTAAAATTGATGATAGTGATCTCATTTTCTTTGATGATCAGGTATTAAAAATATAAAAAAAATCATAAAACCTCTGAGCTTCAATATAAAAAGTTTATGTCTTCCTTAATCATACCAAAAGGGTGTTTACCTTCATCATTCGTTCTAGCAGTAACTAATTTAAAGTGTTGAATACCTGTATTTACATTAAAATATGCGTACCACATGCGTTTCTTACGAAGAAGTTTTAAAAGTGATGCCCGATAATTTATTAATTTACCTATTCAAAAATAACCTTTAATTTAGATGCTTAAATACATACACAAAAATAGTCTTCATTTCCAAATAATGGCCGAACTGTTATAGACGTGTTAAAGATAACTTAGACGACCCATTTGGTATTGCGGTTGAGACGTCGGCTCCTACACCAAGGGTTCCGGGTTTTATTCCCGGGTAGTACAAACATTTGTGTGCATGAACATGTCTGTTTGTAATGGTATGGGTGTTTTCTATGCATAATATGTATGTATTTACAAAGAAAATATATATATGTTTATTATCCTTTGTTTAGTACCCATAATACAGGCTTCACACTTAACTTGGTGCTAGATGGCGCTGTATGAATGCTAGTGGATATTTATTTAATGTATGTATTTACAAAAAAAATATATAAGTATATTTATACGTTGTTAAGTACCCATAATACAGGCTTCACGCTTTACTTGGGGCAAGATGTGTGGGGCTGTGAGAATGTCAGAGGATATTTATTTTTTTATTATTGTTTCTAAAATAAAACGCCCTCGCTGTCATTAAAACCCCACCCTCGAGTCGTTAAGACCGTTCCTCTCATTGGTGGGCAGCTTATTGCACCAACGGCGTCTTCGGAACTTATTAAATTAGGAATATTGTTGTCTACAGCAATTTCGTATCTTCGCAGCATTAAGTAATATATTAAATTGGTTTTTTTCACGCTGCAAGGTTTTCTGATCGAGAGCATTTGTGTTATTTGTAATATTTCTGGATTAAAATGATAAATGAATTTGATGAGAA
The DNA here is from genome assembly GCA_019425675.1 of Leucinodes orbonalis. Taxonomy (NCBI): domain Eukaryota; kingdom Metazoa; phylum Arthropoda; class Insecta; order Lepidoptera; family Crambidae; genus Leucinodes; species Leucinodes orbonalis. Next base: position 48,612 of record PQWD01008202.1, read on the forward strand.
ATAATATTTTCATATGATATGAGAACGCTTAAAATCTTTCAATTTACATTTTTAAATTTACATCATTCTACTCATTACTGGCAGCTAGTGCCAGCAAAGTAGATTTTAACTTGCGCTGTGAATATGACAAATCGAGTTTATGGCTATGCGAGCGTGATAATTAACTGAATTATTTCTGAACACTATTATTGGTTGAAAAGTGACCCAAGTTAGTCCTAAAATTTTCATATTAATACAAGGAAAAACAGTTATAAGCTTACTGTTACTAATTCCCGACTTCATAAGGAGAACGCTGGGTCACTTAATACAATATAGAAATACATTGAGTAAGGAGAGCTTGCTTCCGGGGTATACGGATTGCAAGCGGTATGCTGCTCTGCTGGTGCCTGCAAAAAGTTTGATGTAGCCCGAACAGCCGCCAAAAATCAGAAATACTTCTTACAGTCTAATAAATATTTAAAAAAATCATATCTTAATGTTTTTTTAAAAATAATGACACAATATAACCCTCTTCTGGCTTTAGGCTCTGGCTTAACATCTTGGACCTTTAACCGCCACCCTGAATCAGCATGTGTTCGCTGACTAGTTTAATTATGCATTAAGGGTAGGGCGCTAAATATTAAGGATGCCTTAAGGACTTGAAGTCCTTAAGGCAATTAAATCACAACAACAAAACCACATTTACGAGTACATATTCCAAAAAAAATCTACAAACACTGCAACGGGGTAAAACATGTTACGGTAAAACCATGAAACACAATTAGAGTAACGTTTAATAATGTCCCTTGTATCTCTGTACGTGAACCCGCAACGAATGTGTGTTGTAGTAGTCATTTCAAATCATTATATATTTACTTAAATATCTGTCTTTTAAATTACTGGACCACTTAACATGGTGTTAATATTAACTTCATTACTGATTTCATAAAAAAGGGCCAATTACTATATCTCGTTACCCAAACTTTTAATGCTATGAAGTTTTGCCGAGTCAAATTTAACGTAAACTTTCTGATTCAAAAACCTAATTTAAAACCGTAAACAAATTATCTTGACAGAAATCTTAGTCACGCTTGAGCAATGTTCGCTTAAGCTGACTTGTATACGTTAGATATAATAGCAGTAACATTGTTTAGCTTATACCAAAATAATAGTAAATAACAGAGGAAGCGAAAACTTAAGGCAATTCTAGAAGAATACAAGGTCAAATCGCTAATATTTTCATTTTTTTTAAATATAAACCTACTTGTGATGAAATAAATTCACGCGCGCGGAGGGCGGCGCAGTAGCGGTGGGGTGGGCGGGTGAATAAAGTGGTACGAGCTATAATATTTAATGTTTGAATTACTCACTACAATGTGATATGCAATGCAATTTAATTATTTATCATTCATTTTGTAAAACTTATATGAAAAATATAGATAGTAGTAGTTCCCATAAAAACTTCCCCTAATATGAAAGAATAATAGGTTGAATGGATGCACATTATTCAAAATTCACCCTGTATAAAAAAATCTATTCCACCATTACATGTCGCTTACAATAAACTAAAACAGAAAACGCGCAGAACTTTAAAGTGGTATCGCCTCCTAACGCTGTTGTCCCGGCCACTTTAGCAAGTGTCGAAATGTGCCAAACTACACGTGACATAGCCGCACATAAGCTGAAATTCCCAGGAAGGCGTGTAACTTGGTCATTGTGCATTAATAATGGAAGTTGCTGCGCCTTAAGTCCCCGCTTGTGTTGGCTTTGTAATTAGGACCTTGGTGCCTTACACAATGTTAGTTGCAAAGAAATAATGTATACAAAGAATATTTGAGTGTTTGTTAGGAATATTAAAATAAACATTTCTTTCTTCATGCATGAATATACATACGCCAAAATATTTTTTTATTTTGTTGTCGTCTGTTTTTCTGGGTAATCTCTGAAATGGCTAAACTGATTTGAACGGGATTTTCTTTCGGGCTTTAACGTAACTTAACGAAGCTATTTTGGGCTACATTTTACTGCGGAAGAATATCTTAAACTGCGGGAAACGTCTAGTGTTAAGTTAAAAAGTATTCTCTAAAATCTACACAGCGCCATATAATCTTGGCTAGATTGCACTGTATGAATTTGGGTGTGCAAGCGTGTACTTGTGAGTAGTTACCTTAACTCATAAACATACTCATATTATTTTTTCTGAAGAACAGAAGTTTTCATGCGTACAAATACATGCCCACAAATGTCTGTTCCCCGGAGATCAAACGCGAAACCCTCAGTGAAATAGCCGACCTCAACCATTTACACTACATAGTCATCAAATATTATTGCGGACCTTCTGGATAAGTCCTCAGCTACAACAGCTTATTTGAAAGATTAGAACATGGACGTATAAATAAATAAGTCTATGGCTTACAAGTAAAAAGGTTTAATTTATGTCTTGGCATTTTGTTTAATTAAAATTTTCGCTAACAGTAACAAGACCAATGAGCTTAGTGCTAGAATGTCGAATTCCAATAATGTCAACAGGCCATCAAAGTAGGTACTGGTTATTTTTTTATTACCGTGTGGCACTCATATTGGGAATGTTTTTAATAAATAGCATAATCAATATTTATAAAACAAATAGTCAAACTTACCAGGGCAGCATAACTGGCATATTACCAACATTCCGTCGAACCCAAACAAGCTAGTAGTTTAAATTAATTTCCGACGCGGTCTGTGGCTACCGCATCGACATATCCATTAGGGTGACATCAAATGGCAAACATCCTTGCCCATGAGCTGGACGGAACTACGGATTACGGTATTAGCCGGTACTACGGATCAATTAGGGGTTCAACCATGGACGGTGAAAAAATACCGACGGAGTCTCGCTGACAATAAAAGGGTGTCCAACTCACACGAGCCTACCCGTAAACCTTTGAAAATCTACGCAGGCGTGCGCAGGTTACCTCACGATGTTTTCCTTTACCGCAAGAACGTTGGATGAACGTACATAAAATTACGAATATTCAAAAAGTCATTGGTATGTCGCGCTGTACCCTCCAGCGCGACAACTTATATGGTATTTTGTTAATGTACGTTAGTATAGTACTTAAAAATAACTCAGGGGGGGGGGTCATGACACTGATGACCCTCCCCCTGGATCCGCCGTTGCCTCCAGATCAAAAGACATCAGTTCACACCAATAAGCCACCGACGCTCATTACTTTCTTTTAATTATTTATTCAAATTATAATATAACAGATTGTTGGCTTAAAACAATATTTTATTTGCAAATCCAATGTTCAAATATGAACAGCGAATTAACAATTTAAATAAACAGTTCTTGACAAATATTTGTTTTACAAATTAACGAGGTTTGATCTTGTTTAATTTGTATTTCCGAATGCGTTACCATGATAGGTATCATTAAATAAATTGGTGTTCAAGAAATATTTTTGAAAGAAAGAAAGAATGAAAAAATTTATTATTTTTGCACATCGCAACACAAGCATAACAAAAATACAGTAAGAACACACTAAATGACAATTTCATTGTGCTACGACGTCCAAAGTAAATGGACCCACTCAGCATGTGCCGTGGTCCGGTGATCGGACAGTGTATTTCAAAGTACCAACATCATCAGCCTGTAACGTCCTACTGAAGAATACAAGCCTTCACGCACTGTATCATCAGCATCAGCTCATTATAAGTCCCCACCAAAGGGCACGACCCTACCCGTATGGGTGTATAGGCCTTAGTCGTCCACGCGGGCCCAGTACTACTGGCCGACGTACGCACTGCATAGCTTGGTGTTTTTCTGACTTCTGCTGTTGACTGCAGATTGCCTTTACAGTTTTACCAAGCAAGTAGTGGGCGCAGATGACGTTAAACACGGGAACGCCCTTAGGCTCGTTGAGTAAACGAGCCTAAGGGCGTTCCCGAGCGGGCCTAACATCGGCTTAGGGTATTATGGGGAAGGCTATGTAACCTGAAACCTGTTTGGGGAAAACAGTGGTTACGCAAATAGCATAGAGTAACTTATACACTGGCAAATATCGGGTCTCTGCGAAACATAGCTAAAAGGACATTTAACTGTAACCCATCGCAATGCGCATAAGCGGCTGCTAACGACTACTATGTTATGGTTCCTGTACAGTACTCGCGATGTTCCTCGCGAAATAGTCCAAGACCGGTCAAGTGGTGTATTTGGGAACACACTTCGTGCTACTTAGAGCCCTTTGACTCGATCCCAAACACCGGCATCAAACGGAAGTCGTCCGAGGCGAGGCAAAGTCGGACGAAGTAGGCCGAAATGCCTCTCTAAACTATCGTTTTCGTCTAACCTCGTGCAACTTGGCGACTAATGTAGAGGACGGGTTAAGCAGCCAGGACCAACGACTCAACTTGACTGCCGACAAACGTAGGTACTTGAGGATATATTTGTGGACACCGATCGGATAAATGACCATTGTAAAAGCAATTCGACTTCAACGAACGCGCTAGTCGCTACGACATTAATTCATCACAATTTATTTTATGAATATAAAAATAAAGTAATAGAATCTACAGCACTTTACCGTGTGCTTGGTAAATAAACATATTAACTATAAGTGGCAATGCTGGCGGTGAATTTATCTGGAATGGTTTAAGTCATAATCTGAACTTTGGTATAAAGCCAAATTTTATGCTAACATCGTGTGATTATAAACATCCTTAAAAGTAAACGCATTTTAAGGATTTAGTCAATTAACTGTCATGACTAACCACTGAACCTCAGACCCACTGAACTCATGACTAAGTAAGATTAACAATAACAAAGTTATATTTTATGTGTAATTGTGAATAAATAAAACAATTTTTAGATATCATTAATATTAAAAGAATTATAAACCACAACCTTAATATAATCTGTCATTATATATGGTGAGCTCGCCGCTACACGAGCTTATAAACCAGTAAAAATGCATGTCATAAATTGGGTCAAATATTAAATCTGTCACTTAATATAACACTGTTAGATACCATTATATGATCATCAGCTCATTAAACGTCTCCACCGAGGGGCACGAGCCTACCCGTATAGGCCTTAGTCGTCCACGCGGGGCCAGTACGGCTTGGCCAATTTCACGCACAACCTATTAATCTCTTTCCAGGCGTGCGCTATAATTATATATAAATAAATACTGTTGACATTAGCTCACTTGTAACTTGCACCACGCACTCACAAGGCTTTTCCCTTGTACGAGAGCTGAATCTTTAATAATATTGAATTCCAATCCACCCCTCTTCTACGGTTTGAGCCATGTGGTAAGAACTGGTGGTTCATTCGGTACACCTCTCGTATAAATATAAAAAACATCATGCGCGGAATCCAGAGCTACTTTACAAAACCAGCACTGTTATGATTTGAAAATGTTTTATTTATTAACATATATATACTGCCATTATAAGGGGGTTACCGCCATCTCTTAAAACAGTGTTACAATAATTTAACTTCGTTTTTTCTGGTACAAAACTTCTGACGTATCATTATAACAATACTGTTTTAAGAGATTTTGGTTACCCCCCAGGTCTTAACTTTATGCGATAGTATATGCTAAAGTTCTCAAATTAACACTAAATTGATCTTAACAGACATATTTTTTTATCAAAATACATTTTATTTAATTATAAAACATTAAATAAAATTTAATTCTTAAACAGTTGTTTTAAATTTAAATAGTTTTTATATTCGGTTGTGTTGCGTGAAAATAAAATCGTTTTCTTCTATTTTTATATTAATTGTACATACATATTCTTGTAACAAACAAATGCTTTTCTACCGTTCATTCCTTTAAGTAGACGAGTAGTTCATTACGTACATTATTACATACAACGATATTACAGATAACGTACACATGTACTCCCAAGGCTTGTATTTTGGACCAGACTCAAGGTTGATCCTTACTTAAATTGAGTTAGAAAGGGATGGTGCTGTTTATCATATAGAACGTTGTCCCTTTCTAATCCTTATTTAAGTGACGATAAAAGCTTGAGTCTCGTTCTAGAATATAGTCCTAAGACTAGCTAATTTCTAACTTAAAATCAAAGTTTAGTTATGAGATAATATACGATGATAGCGTCGGTGGCTCAATGGTGTAGACTGTTGCTTTCCGATCTGGAGGGCGCAGGTTCAAATCCCGCCACGTACCAATGTGTTTTCGAATTTTCGAAAAATATATGTACGTTATCCGACGCTCTTACGGTGAAGGAAAACATCGTGAGGAAACCTGCGCACGCCTGCGAATAGATTCAAAGGTTGTGTGAAGTCGTCCAATCCGCACTTGGCCCGCGTGGACGACTAAGGCCTAATCGCCCTATACGGGTAGGCTCGTGCCCCTCGGTGGGGACGCTTAATGAGCCGATGGGCAAAGGCCTGTACCTGCAGTGAGATTTTATATGATGGTGAAACTCTACAACTAAAATCTCTAATATTTACTTGCACGATATAAACACACTTAGCTAACTCGGCACACAGCACAAAATCACAAGCAACCCCAAATTGAACAAAGGTACAAAATCCATAAGAGCTTACACGAGCTTTGAATTATAAAGTAGGGAATTAATAAAACACGCAGTCGGATATTACGACAAGCGAAAGCTTAATACAATCGAACAGCGAAAGCTCTTAATGTATGACCCTAATGAATGGGATTCGTTAATTTTTTTATACATTTAAATTTAATCTTCTGACATTGCGATATCGTCTCTTTGTGGATAGCTTCATATTGAGGTAATTCATTTATCAATTCGTGAGCGCTTTTAGCCATCGTGTTAAATAACTGAGTACAAGAGACCTAATTTCTGTCATCTAGGACAGGCGCAGGGCAGTGTTGACGGAATCGAATTACCACTTACTGTTGGTAATTTTCTTTAACTCTGCATCTGTCATGGTCAGGCGTATCACTTACCACGGGTGGTGTTCACTGACCGTCCCGTTCACTTATAACTTAAGCACTGTAAGGTACCATTGCAGTGCCAGATATCGTGCCGTTATATAGAAGTGTTATGTACTTTTGTTTTTCCTTATGAAGGCACTGTAGCTAGTAAAATAACCGAGTATAAAAACCTAACATTAGTTGTCTCGGGTGATGGGCGCAGTGCGGTGTTGATGGAGAATAATAACTGTCTATCAGTTGTTGGTCTCCTTCAATGCCGCTCTGTAACCTTCAATACCGCTCTGTAACGGTCACGCGTAGTACTTACCATCAGGTGAGTGTCCTGAGCGTCCTGCACACGTAGCTAATGAAATCACTGGGTTTAAAAGAGTTACGAGTAACATGTGTCGACTCGAGTGATGGGCGCGGGGCAGTTTTGACGTAAACTGATTACAATGTACTGTGATAGGTTTCTTTTAACACAGCATCTCCATTGGGCACTACCATGAATGGGTGCACTGATCACTTCATGCATTTTCATCTATCGCAGTCTGTTGGACACTGTTGGACATAGGTCTCCCCCGTTTTGCGCCAGATATCCCGGTCTTCCGCTTTCCTCATCCAGACCCCACCAGCGATCTTTCGCAAGTCGTCGGTCCATCGGACTGGAGGGCGACCTACGCTTATCAGCAAAAAAATAGAATTTTATTTATGTACAACAAAACGAACATTGTATTTCTCCCGAAGTCAATTAAGTCCGAATTTTCGTAGCACGTGTTAAAAATTAAATTCAACTCGAATTTCGGTCGATTGGTGCACGACATCGACCGAAACAAACAAACAGGGGACAATTAAGTAAAGCCTGAACTCTTGCACCCCTTGTTCGTTAATTTGTATTCATTGTCATTTGTCAGCGGGTTTTCGAACAATTCATTTGGATGGAAAATTAAGAATTGACTGCCGAACGGGAGTTGCGAAAATTGAATGACGTATTTTTTGTTTACAGGTAATGACCGACGCAGTTGGCTGTGTTTGACCCTGTTCTAGCCAGGAGTTGAAGGTTTGATCCAATTTTTTTAGCATTTACTACACCATTTTGCGCCAGATATCCCGGTCCTCCGCTTTCCTCATCAAGACTCCACCAGCGACCTTTCGCAAGTCGTCGGTCCATCGGGCTGAAGGGCATGCTGTATGCTGCGCTTGCCAAGACACGGTTTCCACTCCAGAACTCGTCTGCACAAACGGCCATCGGTTCTGCGACATGCGTGACCAGCCCATAATGCACAATATTTCAAAAAATAGTTTAGCTAACTTTTGTCGTTAAATTGCTACGTATAATATCCTGTAATTTCTTCGCATGTGTCACCCATTAATAAAAAAAAACAACTTTACACCATTCAAGAGAGAAAACAATTTACAAACATGCACTTTATCTGCACAGTTATTAAGTACAGAATCGATTAGGTTTTTAAGTTCTCCAAGTTGTGATATAATGGTCTCTCACAAGTTCTCAGTGCACTAACGTTCGCCACAACAATTGTTCAAAAGATAAAACCAGTGTGTGCTCACTGTCTTCATTTTGTTTAAAGTTCTTGATTTATTAGCTTTGTTGTATGTAAGTTACGACTTGGCGTTCAGAGACTGCGGTATGCATTCTTTTTTGGAGCTTGGGTGCAAAAATGAATGAATATTTGAACACACACAGCGACATCTAGCCTTTAAAAAACATTATGCCCGTATATTGGGTACTATACTACATAAAACTTACTTATGAACATAAACACCAGAAAGAGTACACCTATTCAACAGTTCTGCGAATAAACCGAGGTTGAAAGTGCCTAAAGTCAGAAACTATTATGGGTAGCGGACAAGATATTGGCTGACACCGGTTTTTACCAATGAGTTGCCTCATGGTCTACTGAGAAGGCACTATTTATCTTTGTATCCTAAGGCATAACATACCGTAAAATTAATTAAAATGACTATAAACAGTATATGAATGAATTGTATAGTATCAACTAGGCTGTAGTGTAAGCCTTATGATTTTTTTTTGTATTATAATTAGATTAGATTATAAATAAATAAATATCCACTGACATTCACACAGCGCCATCTAGCCCCAAGTTAAGCATGAAGCCTGTATTATGGGTACTAAACAACGGATACACATACTTATTTATAAGCAATGGGGGTTGGTGATAAAAGGGCGAAAATTTAGGATTATATTTACCACATTATAAAAAATAAAATAAAAATATGTCAAAAAATAAAATGTTGGAAATGGATAACTCAAGCCTCATCACTTGTGTGTATCAAAAATAGAATATATCCAATTCTCAGACCTACTAAATATGCATATAAAATTTCATGAAAAAAGCTAAACCGTTTTAGATGAGTATGGTAACTAACATTGTGACACGAGACTTTTTTAATGTTAGAAATAGTTTCATGTAATCGATGAACCGTATCTGGTACAAAATTAAAGATATAGGTCCAGTATTGGACATATTACAAAAAAGAGAAATCATGAAAATCCGACCGCAAAGCAATGATATTCTGTATATATAAAAGTAGATACGCCATCCGTTCCTCAAAAGCGTACCGCCGAAGAGTACAGTACAGTGTGTACTCTTTAGTTTAGGTAAATGTGTTCGAAATTCGAAATATGTGTATGTGTGCTGTCACTGCATTCGGTACACTTTTTTCGATTGTTTTGTGAGCACATCACGAATCCATACTTTTTTATATTTTTGCCGCAAATATATCAGTTAGATATCAACGAATACTATTAAAATAATGAACAATTTTGATACAATTTAAAGCGATATGACAATCATATAGAATGGCGTCCCATTATGGTTATTAATTCGAAAGCTAATAAAATTAAGTGCACGAATTTATTGGCCATTAATGATGCAATTATTCTATCGGCGTGGTTCGCGTAAAATAAACCGCATAAAGTTCGTTTTGTTTGTCTTTCTAGTTAAATTGATTGGACCAAAGTTGGATTGGATATTAGTATTATAATCTAACGTTTTACTAATCATACTAACATAATTATGCGAAGTGATGAAGGCAGGTTAGAATACCATTTGTGCCAATGGTTTTCTATCCCTACTCGGCTTGCGGGACCGCGAAGATTTTAGGAAAAAACATTCAGTAGAGAACGGGAGCACTTTACCTATTAAACCTTTACCTTTTAAAATTAATATCTCCAAAATAACCTCTTCCAACAAAAAGAATAATCATCAGAATCGGTTTATAATCAGATATCTGCAACCGAAAAAGAAAACAGTTTCCCTCGATATCCCTGGTCTGCCAACATCAGACCCTCTTCCTTATCATAAACCACCTTTGAAGTATCCTCTTTCCAACAAAGAAATAATTATCAAAATCGGTTCATATACGACGAAGATATACGCGAACAGACATAACAAAGCATAGATACGGTCGAATGGGGTAACCTTATTTTGTGAAATCTGTCAAAAATGTCTGCCACGCCTGGACAATATGGCAAACCACTTCACTGTCTTGGAGTAGTTCCAAAGTTCAGCAGTGGATTGTCAGGGGCTGTTTACCTTAAGGTACTTCTCCTATTTATTTAATAAAACAGAATTCTTTCATAAGGTTTATCAGCCAACTAATCCAACTTCAAAGTTATCCCGCCAGATGAAGTGAATATTTATATTTTTCTTTTCTTAGTAACTTATACTGCTAAAAATCACCTTGTATTATTGAAAAACCAATTAAACATTTTTTTATACAGATTTAATATAAAAACACTCGTTGAATAATAAGAAAACTAAATCCAGGAAGACTTTTACTTAGCAGTCGTGGCCATAAGGTCCCTGCCTTTCCTAGTATTTTGTTATATAACATAATGAAGTACCTTCATTATTCTAATAAATACATAGAAAACTTAAATGAGATATATAACTATGTAGTTATTTGAATACATTTTACATGAATTGTGTCTGATATAAATAAATTATTCTTACTACCAACGCTCGGGTTAAATTGTAAGACAAACCCAACTACAATTGCCAATTCATTTGTTAAAGTGTAACAGTTCCTGTGATAGTCCTGCAGTTGAACTAGCTACTACAGACGCTCAGAGGCCGAAGTCCAGAGCGTAAGTGGACGCAGTTAGTGTTCGACTTAACCTGCTTTCGCTTCTCAAGATGTATGGAGTGTCCTCACGTTTGTTCGCCTTGATTAGGCATTGATTTAGCTTAATTGTATAAAGGGTTATATTGTATATTATATTGGAAACGCGTATAATGTTCAATAATTCAGAGGTCAAGTAACGATCTAGGGTGATGAGTAGGACACATAATTATTTTACTTAAAACTTTGACTAGGTGGTAGACTCGATACTGACTCGTCTAGAAAGGTACCACCGCAGTATCAAATATCGTCCCATGAAACAGGAGTGTAATGCACTTTTGTGTTTCGGGATGAGGTCACTGTAGCTAGTGAAATTGCCGGGTATAAGAGAGCTAAGGTTTGTCGTCTCGGGTGTCGGACACAGTGCGGCATTGATGAAGGATAATAACTGTCTTTCAGTTGTTGGTCTCTTTAAATGCAGCTCTGTCATGGTTAGGTGTATCACTTACCATCAGATGAGCGTCTTAACCGCCCTGTACACCTATAACATAAAAAAAACTTTGAGTATTAATCTCATAAATCATGCTACTTGCAAGAAAACTAAAGATACCCATAGAGCTCGCCGGATGAGCAAAATAATAAGTGCAGGTGACAGTAACCTGGTCACTTAGATCGCTGGACCGATGGCCGTTGGAGCAGACGAGACCTGGAGTGGAGACCACGTTTTAGCAAGTATAGCGTAGCAAGCCCTCCGGCAAAAGGTCACTCATGGAGGCTAGATGAGAAAAGTGGAAGACCGACATATGGGGCAAAATATAGATTCCTATGTATAGACAGTGCACTGCAATAGTTTGATTTTTCTTTTTGCTTTTGCCATAAATATTTCTTGGCAAAGTTAAGCTGTATGGCTTTTTAAGTAATAAGAAGGCAAATGATCGGACGAATCACCCAGAGCGCTATGAAGTTACCAGCTACCACAAAGTCTTAAGACAAAGCACAACTTGAACAATTCCAAGACAAGCTCCCAAAACTTCAAATTGTACAACGATTGGTCAGTCGCTTAACCTGCTCTTGCCAGTTCTGTTAACCCATTGGTTAATCGGCTTTTGAAGTTGACCGGCTAGGTACGTTTGGAAGCGTACTGGTAGATAAGATTATGAAGTGCAAGTCAGACTGAACAACTTTACGTTGAGTTCCTACGTCACAATGCAGTAGGCAAATAACTTTGATTTAACTTGATGGGATTCCCGCCATAATTTGACATGTTTTTTTTTCTCCTACCGTTCGTTTAAATTTGTTTATCTTTCTTAGATAGTAACCAGTAGTGCTAATCAGTAGATTAGCAGACATCTGGACTGAAGATCTCGTCTTAAACACGAATAGCAACAACTTGAAAATGAAAAAGGTCAATTTCAAAATACAATTACTTAAAACAAGATACGCATCGATAATTGTAACTAAACTGAGAAACAAAACATGTTGCGAATACAAAATAACCAACAAATTCATTAAATAGGGTACTAAAAAGCCTGGATGAAGAAAAAACAAAAAAAGAACAGTGGGTAAATGTATATAAAATACATGAAACAAGATACGCACGGGTGGCACCTGCACATAATTTTGAATAATAAAATTATAATATCAATAACACACAAAAAAATCTTCCAAAAACAATGTGTTCATATCATAGCAATGTAAATAGAGTAAATACGGCCTTACCTCAGCATTTGTTGAGGTCACTTAGACCACCACACCATAGTATTCTATCAGGTCAGGCATGTATGCCTCAAAATGTGAAAGACCTATGTCCAGCAATGGACGTCATGACTTACAGATTTCCTCTTTACCACGTGGAGGCAGGGCAACGAACTTACGGAGGTTACCTCTTAAAACCACACCACGTGGCGTGACGTCGCATTTCAATTTGGTTTCATAAAATTGTGTAATATGCGCGTCAAGTTTAAATGGGATGGCGTCATTGTCTGCTTTGAGTTATAATCCGAATTGTATTTATACAGTGTTGCCGAACTATCAATAGTTAAATTATCGATAGTTATAAAAAAAAAAAAATAGTGCTTTATTTCTAGGTATTGTTTTACAAAAATATTGTGATGGAGTCTTCCCCAGTAAGTAATGAAATACTTGTGTTAGGAATGACTCGCTTCTTGCCTAGGTTTCCAAATATACTTCTTTTACACTTATGAGTTATGACAAAATTACAAACTTATCTTAAAATATGTGTGCGTGCGTGCGCGCATGTGTGTGTGCGTGCGTGCGGGCGGGCGTGCGTGCGGGCGTGTGTGCGTGAGTGTGTGCGTGTGTGTGTGTGTGTGGGTGGAAATCTGTCACGTGTCGCTCAAGCTACTCTTTAAAGAACGGTTTCGACGTCGTTATAAGTGAGCGAGTTAGAGTTGTTTTACATATTTGTAGATAGTTGACCTCGAACATCCTCTTTACTATCGATAGCTTGGTTTAGCGCAATAGCTATAATACACTATCGATAGTATTATAGCTCAATATAGAAAATACTATCGATACTATCGATCGTGCCCATACTTTTGATAAAAGGTTAACTATCGATTGTTGGTGTAATTTACTAAGCCGATACTATCGATAGAGTCGATACTATCGATAAAAAAATAAATATTCACTGACATTCACACAGCGCCATCTAGCCCCAAGTTAAGCGTGAAGCCTGTATTATGGGTACTAAACAACGAATAAATAAACTTATATACATTTTTTTGTAAATACATACATATTATACATAGAAAACACCCAGACCATTACAAACAGACATGTTCATGCACACAAATGTTTGTACAGCCGGGATCAAACCCGGAACCCTCGATGGTGCAGTCGACCTCGCAACCGCGAAACCAAATGGGTCGTCAAATAGAATAAAATACGATAGAATCGATACTATCGATAGTAATGTCTATATTGGACCACCATACTATCCATAGTATTGCAGTATACCAATACAATTGTGCTAAACTAAGCTATCGATGGAATCGAGCCCATTAAACGTCCCCACCGAGGGGCACGAGCCTACCCGTATAGGGAGATTAGGCCTTAGTCGTCCACGCGGGCCCAGTGCGGATTGGACGACTTCACACACAACCTTCGAATCTCTTCGCAGGCGTGCATGAAGGTTTCCTCACGATGTTTTCCTTCACCGTAAGAGCGTCGGATAACGTACATATAAAATAAATATCTACTGACATTCACACAGCGCCATCTAGCCCCAAGTTAAGCGTTAAGCCTGTATTATGGGTACTAAATAACGGATAAACATACATATATACAGTTTTTTTTGGAAATACATACATATTATACATAGAAAACACCCAGACCATTACAAACAGACATGTTCATGCACACAAATGTTTGTACTGCCCGGGGATCGAACCCGGAACCCTTGGTGTTGCGGCCGACCTCTCAACCGCAACACCAAATAGGTCGTCAAATATACATATATTTTCAAAAATTCGAAAACACATTGGTACGTGTCGGGATTTGAACCTCAGCCTTCCTCCCTCAGTAGGAAGGCGACAGTCCACACCATTGAGCCACCGACGCTCTCATCCACCAGCAGTCAGCAGTGTACCAATACTATTGTGCTAAACTAAGCTATCGATAATATCGATAGGCCAATCGATACTATTGCTTTTGTCCTACTATTGGTGGTCTATCGATAGCCTATCAATAGTCGACTACCGAGCGGCAACACTACTATACAAGGACATCGGAATGGAATCACTATCACCTGTTTCATTTGCCATACCTTTTCAACTCACAACACGAGCGTCGGTGGCTCAATGGTGTGTATTGCCTTCCGATCGGGAGTAGTTCAAATCTCGCAACGTACCGATGTGTGATGTTGAATCTCTTCGCATGCGTGCGCAGGTTTCCTCACGATGTTTTTCTTCACCGTAAGAGCATCTGATAAACGTACACATAATTTCGAAAATTTTAAAAGATTTCGGTACATGGCTGGATTTGAACTTGCACCCTCGGACGGCAACAGTCCACACCGAGGATCCGCCTACGCCCAATAATTGCATATAAGTATATGAAATGAAATGCAATGAAACAATATTTATTGACCTTTTTACAAAATTACAATGGAATAAGACCCTTATATATATAGGTATCTTTTATACTGGTGGCTAAAACCGGGTAGTTAAGACCGGACAAATAATGGAACTTCATGTCATCCGGTTGTCACGTAAAAAGGAGTTCACCAACCCACAATTGCTAGAACAATATTAATTACCCCATTATTTCAAGCATTAGTGCATTCACCCCGATATTAAACGTCAAACTGTGACCTTGGCGGGTCATACACTTTATACGTTTTTCAACGCTCGGAAAACAAACTACGTAGCACGATGAAGTCACCATTTTAGGCTTTAATGGTCCGGTCATAAAGTCAAATTTCCTTAAAACCGCATTTTCGCGAATGTATACAGTAATTTTGTTTCCCAGGTAATCGTTACACAGGTTATTGTCGCGTAAGTAAATTGCGTAACAAGAAACGACATCTTGTAAAAAACTTTGGTGTTTTCTAGTTCTAATTCACCTTCCGCGATTGTGATCGTTAAATAAGGATTTTTATACGGGTTTCTTTATATGGCGGACAACGTGTTTATGTGGGTGTCACTAATGATTCATTTTACAACGGTTATGCGTGCTATACACTAGTCGTGAAGTACCTCGGGAAGTAGGCCGAGTAGTGTAGAGTGGTACTTCGTGAACGCACTTAATGCTACTTCAAGTTACCTTCACAAAATGAAGATATGTGACTCGGAAACTTGCAGATTCTGCGCGGAAGAGAGAGAGACACCAATGCACCAACTCTGCAATTGTGGTCCTCTACAATGGAAGCAAAACATCCACTTGGGTAATTATCATGTACGGCCAAGTGACATCAAATCTATAAATTTGGGCAGGGTCCTGAACTTCCTAAAAAGTGCCCTCCTACTTTTAGATGAACTCGATAAGAGGAGCGAGTCACAAAATATCTTCTAGGTTGAAATAACTACAGGTCTGTATAAGCCTGAATAGCCCTCAAAACCCCAATAATAATAATATTTCGAATCCTTTGATTCGGTCCAAAAACCGACAACAAATAGAAATCGCCCGAGGCGAGACAAAGCCGGATGAAGTAAGCCAAAGTGCTTCTCTACATCATCGTATTCGTCTTACCTCGGGCAACTTCGCGAGTAGTGTGTAGCACGCATTTTGTATAATGGTTATAAGTCACCTACAACACAGATGGTTCCGGAATCGGTCCCCATCCTTTATTTACTGTAGGTATTTTCCAAGTATACAATTTATGTATTTACAAAAAGAAATGAAAATTCGTATGTTCATCCATTGTTTACTTCCTGTTCCCCTGTACCAGCTTGTTTTCTTGCTTAAAAGGCCGGCAACGCATCTTGTAGCTCCTTTGGTGTTGCAAATTTCCATGGGCGGCAGTATTCACTTTCCATCAGGTGATCTGTCTGCTCGTTGGCCTCCTAAAATAAAATTAATCCTCCTGTATAGGATCTATATCCTATACAGGAGGATTAATTTTATTTTCTTCTTCTTATATTACATACCGTTTTGTGACTATTCACAAACGGTATGTAATATTAATAATATTCAGATTCAGTTGATCGTTTGGATAAAAAAATCTTATATATTTCGCGTTTAAAGAGCGTCGGCTCATTTGTTTGGTGTGGACTTTGCCTTCCAATTTGGATGGGACATGTTGAAATCCCGCCACGTACCAAACCAATGTCTTTCGAGGGTATGTCACTTACCATCAGGCGGCGGGGAAACCGGTCGTGCCCTTCATTTAATTGACTCTTTGCTAAAAATTGTTTTGAAAAATGCTTTAAAATAATAGTATGATGTGTAATGGTTGAGATGACGGCTACTACACCAAGGGATCCAGGTTCGATACCCGTTCAGTACAAACATTTGTGTGCTGACTTGTAGGTGTGTATTGGTCAGGCTGTTGCTATGTTGGAATAATATGAATGTAATTAATTACATTCAGAGGATATACATAGAGCGTCGGTGGCTCAATGGTGTGGACTGTCGACCTTCTACCGGAAGGCCGTTGAAGGGCATAGGTTCAAATCCCGCCTCGTCCCAAGGTGGTTTCGAATTCGAAAAATATATGTACGTTATCCAACGCTTTTACGGTGAAGGAAAACATAGTGAGGAAACCTGCGCAAGCCTACGAAGTGATTCAAAGGTTGTGCGTGAAGTCGCCCACGTGGGGCCTCGTGGACGTCTAAACTATACACCCGCGTACGGGTAGGCACGTGCCCCTCGATGGGGACGTTTAATGAACTGATGATGATGAAAGGATATAAATATCTTTAACCGTTATTTAGTACACTTAATACAAGCTCCTTGTTGAATTTGGAGCAAGATGGCGCTGTGCTAATGTGTATGGATATTTATTATAATTATTCACTTAAAATTTGTACTATCAATTCGCTATCGCTTTTACTCTGTATTTCAGTATACAAAGATGATCAAAACGCATAAATTCAACCTAACACCGCGTAGGAAATGTACCTACAACAACAAATTACATTTATCCAAAACATCGCAACAAACTGAATTCATACAATAATTACAGCTGTCAAGAGGTACGCAGGTACGTAATGGATGTAGGTGATACAGAAACATTGTTATTTATTTCGCGAATGCGCCTCTATCGAACAATGGGACGGGAAAAACTATTATAAGCTTGGGGAAAACAACGTATGGTGCAAGTAATAAGCGAGCATTTTTTAAAACAAAACTTTGAGCTCTTTATCCGCCATATGCTCTGGTGACTTAACTCTTTGAACGCCGGGTATCCTGACAAAAGAGAAAATCATTGTGTCTGACGCCTAAAGGCGTTATAGGCGGTCAAATCCCAGGAGCCCTGCTTCGGCAAGCGCCGAATTGACCTTGCTCGAATATCGAAAAATATATAATCTTTGGTGGTTTTTAGGGCATCTCATAAGCAGGGAGTCGTTACAGGTTTGCAGGTGAATGATAAATTTGAATTTAATGAATATCAAAGTATTCAATATTTATATTTTATACCTATTATATTATAAATTCGAGTAGAAACACCCAGACCACTTACTTACTATACTTTATTTACCTTTCAGTATACCACGTTTGCTTTGTTTGGGGCTAGATGGCGTTGTATAAGTGTCAGTGAATGTTTTCATTTATCAGCTTGCTGGTCATGAATTTTGATCCAGTTAAAAGCTTATAACTTGGACTATACTGTCCGGACACGAGAAAAATAAGTCGCCGGCAGTAGGTACGTCCGGGGCGTTATCTCGTGCTAAGGTTGCCACTCCGACGCTTTTGATTTGTTGCCGAGTTATGGCCCTAGTGGTGACAGTTGCAGCCATTAATAATAAGCGTGAAGTTATAGGATGTAGCGTTTTTAGGATTTAGCATTCAAATTCACTTGAATCGAAGAGTTTTGGTTATACATTTCATCGTGGAAATTTCATTGTTAAGAATTTACGTTAAAGTCTACTAGTGAAGTACAGATTTGTTTGATTCCTTAGATAGACAGAGCGTCGGTGGCTCAGTGCTGTGGACTGTCGCCTTCCTACCGGGAGAGCTGAGGTTCAAATCCCGACACGTACCAATGTATTTTCGAATTTTCGAAAAATATATGTACGTTATCCGACGCTCTTACGGTGAAGGAAAACATCGTGAGGAAACCTTCATGCACGCCTGCGAAGAGATTCGAAGGTTGTGTGTGAAGTCGTCCAATCCGCACTGGGCCCGCGTGGTCGACTAAGGCCTAATCACCCTATACGGGTAGGCTCGTGCCCCTCGGTGGGGACGTTTAATGAGCTGATGATGATGATGATGATAGTCAAACAAGGAGCATCTTCACTTAAGTAAAGATTAGTAATACTGCATCCATAAATTCTCATAACTCCAAAGGCCACGCACTCGCAAGCCACGTTGCCAACACGAGGGAAAATTGCAGTAATATTTTTTTTCTTTAAGCTTCTAAAACTCATTTCATTTTAATCAGTTCTCACCTTTAAATCAATCATGTACTCGTAATTATTTAATTTCCTATTTAAAGTGCGCTCTTGTTATTATGTATGTGCGCGTTAATTTATTACTTGCCGCATTCACTATGAAATTCGCAAATGTTTACCATGAATAAAAAGATAATTTTACTCATTTTTTTTTATTTGTATTTTTATTATTTTATTTTCCTGTATGAAATTATGTATGAGTATGAGTAACGAACTAAAAGATTTACCTAAAATAAAAATAAAACAACATGCTAACTCATTCCGTGCAAAAGTGTTCCAATATGAACAATCTGAAGCCTTGTGAAATACCTTTCACATATTCACAATTACCATCAACCGTCCATTGTTCCGCAAAAACTGATTTCAACGAAACTTCGCGAACTTTTATTGTGAACGAGCGCCCCAGTTCCGCCTTCTGGACTATAGGCTCTAAGTTCCCTAAATCCACTATGAAACTAACGAATGTTGGAAAGAATTGTTAGAGTTCACAACGGGTATCTTGTTAGGAAACCTTTGGAAGTGCTATCAAATACTTAATATACCGAACAAAGAAAGACAGGAACAGGAATCATAATATATTATATTATTTATAATATAAACGAACGTGTTTTTATTTATTTAAAAATAACACCCTGATGTTAATACAAGCTTCCTTGTCCTCATCAGCCTATGGCGTCCCACTGCAAGGCATAGGCTTTCCTGCACAACGTGGCTTTGAGGAAATACGCATAGGCTATTGCCGGTCACGAGCTGGGAGCCATCTGGAGCCATTGTCCGGTGAATCTGTGAGGGCCACCTGCGGTCAACAGCCACAATACTACAAAACGTCTATTCTGCGTGCTTTTAGTAACTTTTTGTGTAAAATAAATAATAATAATAGTTCTTTATTTCAGATAAATCCAAGATCCATAAATTGTTAGTAAACAAAATATATGAAAACACTTATAACTATGTTAGTTTAAGCTGCAAAAAATAATATTTTATTTATTTATTTTATTCGTTTCATTCTATTGGATAGAAATATTACAGCGAAGGATTCCTTGTATATTAAAATGAAGTAATAACAAATGTAAGTATTTATTCAAATCGTGTAGCAACAAATACCACCAACGAGCATTTGAGAGCGTTCAAGTATAATGAAATGAATAAAAATTAAATACTAAAATAATATTATATAAAAACTAAAACTCGCAGTCCACTGTTGGATAAAAATCTTTCCCATTTTGTGCCAGATGTCCCGGTCCTCGTTTTTCTCACCCAGTCTCCACCAGCGACCTTTCGCAAGTCGTCGGTCCATCGGGCCGGAGGGCGTCCTAATACGCTTGCCAAGACGCAAAACAATTTTAAAAACTATTTGTACCATCAAATAATACGGGGCTTACTCATTCATTTAGATTACGTTACTTTAATTATTATTTTATAAAAACGTGAATTTTCTTTTCCGTCCCAAATTTTCAGGCATACCAACATAAAAATATATAGTCCATAAAACTTTACCGCCAAAAATAAAATCAGTTAACACGTGATCTCGGATTCGACGCCATTACCTCTTACCAATACCCGATGTGACGTCACGATCCCCACTTACAACGTCACGAACGCAAATCGTTAACGTGATAATGGATCGAGAAACGATCGAGATAACGCTGGGAAATATTTACAGAGCTGTTTAGCTCAGAAATCCCCGGTCGATCTTCAAGGGGAATTATCTTCGAGTTTGCACGCTTCGAGTATAAATTATAAGCTTAATGTTCATAACAGTATTCATGATTGAAAATTGATACTGAGATAACAATTTGCGAAAATCGCTGCGATTCGGTCGTATATTTTTATAGAGGACAATTTAGTTAGATGGTGAAAGGTTTTCAAGATATTTTAGTGTATCATCATTAGCTTGTAACCTTTCTCTGGCACAGGCCATCCCTCATAGCATAGTTCATTCAGTGAAATTTACGTATAATAAATAATACATTATAGTATACATTTAATAAAGGCGTTTCAATCAATGCAACGAACTGAAATAAATAGTAGAGTTTACTGATTGAACGTTGTTTATGAGTTGAAAAGTCAAAGTGTTCTTACCCGTAAAGTATGCTTACGCGTAAAGTGAGGTTATGCGTAATGTGAACTTACGCGTAAAGTGCGTTAAAATGTACATGTCTTATTTAGTGCATTAGGCACAAATCAGTTGTAACCTTAGTAACATATGAATACAATGTCTATCAAACTTCCGATGGGTTGCATACTATCTGTATAAGCAACAAAGATATTTATGGTTATTATAAATAAATACCGAAATACACACAACACTATCAAGTCACAATTTATGTGTATTTATTCAGCACTAGATTTTGACAGCGCTCGCTGTAATAAAAACAGAATAGTATTTTAACGCTTATATTACACGTCTTTTCATCGATTTTAGGATTTCTATCTTGAAAACTGCGAAAAGACCAATATGAAATCATTTTCACACAATAGTTTACGTCCTCCAAATTAATGCACTCCCATTAAACTGCAGTTGCAAGTTGATCGATCACCGTCCACGGCGACGGTTTGCCGGCACGGGCATTACCCGGCTATGCAGCTCACGTGCGTTTAATGTACAATGCAACGGGTCACCGGTCGTTACGCGTAGCACACTTTGGGTAATGTTTCAAACGAGACAGGACTAAGCACCATGTGACAAACATAGGATGGTACTTAGTTGTTACACCAATCCGCGTGGTGTGTAGTCTAATGTCGCTATGGCTATCATCATCAGCTCATTATACGTCCCCACCGAAGGACACGAGCTTACCCGTATAGAGTGAATAGGTCTTAGTCGTCCACGCAGGCTCAGTGCGGGTTGGATGACTACACGCACAACCTTTGAATCTCTTCGCAGGCGTGCGCAGGTTTCCTCACGATGTTTTCCTTTACCGTAAGAGCGTCGGATCACGTTCATATATTTTTCGAAAATTTGATAATATTTTGATACGTGGCGGAATTTGAACCTCAGCCCTCCCGGTAGGAGGGCAACAGTCCACACCATTATGCCATCGACACTATGGCTATGCTGTGTCGGAAGGCATGTGCCCTATATTGTCCTGTTAATGCTGTCCAATCCGCACTGGGCCCGCGTCGACGACTAAGGCCTAAACACCCTTACGACAGGCCCGTGCCCCTCGGTAGGGACGTTTAATGAGCTGATGATGATGCTGATGATAACAAATATATGAAAGGACAAGGTTTATTATTGCTCGTATGTTAGTATCTTCAACCAGGCTAAGACATAGAATATATTAAATCATCTGTGCTAGTACGTACTTCTACATTGGATACTGAATGGATACGATACGAGAAATGTTCTATGAAAACCTGAAATGCATATTAATATATTTTATACTTTTACAGATTTGGGGACATTGTGCCTGATTGTGTTGTTTTTAATTTGTACGAACTTTGGCATTCATAAGTCAGAAGTATAATATATAATAAAATTATTTAAAAATAGCTCACATAACTTGACTGTAATCTAGGCTATTTATTCTAGTACTCCAGAATTCTTGTTAGATACTACAACTCAGTACTAATTCAACGTGCGAACCCCTTAATTAAACTTAACTGCAACTACACAGTTCCTTCACTAACACTGCACTTAGTGAATTCCGAGCGTATTTGTTTCGCTGTTAACTATTAACAATTTTCATCAGGCAAGTTAAACTAAATCCAGGTGACCTGAGTAAATGTTTAACTCGACGGTTAGTGGGGGGCGGGTGGCGTAACGAGGAGTGTGTGTAAAATACAATACGCAATGAAGTACCGTGGTCTAGCAGTCTTTTTTATTTAATTTATTTAAGTTGTTATTAAACCTTTAAAATTTTAAAATATTTTTGTATGTATTTACAAAAAAAATGTATGTAAGTATTTTTATCAGTTGTTTGGTACCCTATACTACAAGCTCATCGCCTAATGGGGCTAAATGGCGCTGTGTGAGTATAATTGGATTTTTTTTTAATATATTTTATTTGTTTATTTATTTATCAAGCAACTACCGCCTCGGTTATTATATCATATCATATCAAAAAATCATATGCAATAAAAACTTCATAGTGTCTCCTACTACCGAGTAACCCTCAGATTTCCAACTTATTAATGGAATTAGTCCAACGTAAATTGTACGAGATCTAGGTGACCCAGGTTTAATATTTAGCTGCACTCGACTGGAGTCGGCAACAGGTTGGCGTGTTTAATTTGAAATTAAGTCAAGCATCTGGCGTTTGTTTGTGAGGATACCTTGTTTAAATTTAAGTGTTGCTTTGCTGATTCTGTAAATAGATAAGGACAGATTAAAAAATCAGCAATAAAAATAAAATTTAACTTAAAAAATATTAGTTTGGTTTGTTTCTATTAATAACAAGTTATTGGCCGCAGATGGCTTTAAAAAATTACACTACGAGCCTAAGGCATCCCAGAGTAGGAATCGAACCTCGGCTTAGAGCGTTGCGGGGAGGGCGAAGGTAACCGAGGCGGTTGTGCGTAGCACGGGCGTCTAGTTACAAAGTGGACGCAGCGTGTGCAAATACCACACCGACATATGTCATTATGGGTCTTATGCGTGTCGTGTAGATTCTCACCTTGTTATATGTGTTATTAAAAATGTTTTACATATTTTAAGGGTTTAAAAATATTTGTTTTTGTATCAACATATTTGTCTCATATTTTAGGGATGTACTCACGAGTAGGTTAAAAAAATGTTCTCGATTTCATTGAAAGATTGCAGAAGTTTGACGACCCATGTGGTGTAATGGTCGAGACGTAGGCTGCTATACCAAGGGTTCCGGGTTCGATCCCCGGGATGTACAAACATTTGTGTGCATGTCTGTTTTTAATGGCCTGGGTGTTTTCTATGTATAATATGTACGTATTTACAAAAAAAAACATTATAAGTATGTTTATCCGTTGCTTAGTGGCCATAATACAGGCTTCACTCTTAACTTGGGGCTAGATGGCGCTGTGTGAATGTCAGTGGATATTTATTAATTATTAAAAGTCACATCAAGGTACAATATGAATTGGATATCCTTGTATAAATCCTGCGAGACAAACGAACACAACACCGTGATTCGTATGCATGGATTTTCTAAAATAGACTCTGTATTTGAGATTAATCGCAACACTAGAGACAACTCGCTATATTTGATTACCATATTTATTGCTACCGAAAATTATGACTTTGAATTTCATTTCTTTCAAAGCAATAAATAAAATTATAAAAATGAAGTTCATTTCTTTCAAAGCAATAAATAAAAATAAATGAAGATCATTTTGTACGACTTTTCCAAGTTTGGAAAACTGAAATAGCTTATATTCCGATAGAAATATTGTGCTGCGGAGGACACTTTAGGCTGTTTGTCTCGGCTAAAGTCTTAGGATAGTAGTCTAAAAAATATTTCACTTTGTAATGTTGCCTTAATATTAATGCTTCCTTATTATTCTAATTTAAAATGTTTCTTTGTAAATAGAAGTGTCCTAAGTTTTCCACTATTACATCAGCGACCTGCCAAAAAAAGACCCATCCAAATCTGTCCAGACATCAGAGATTACAGACGGACAGACAGACAAAAATTTAAGGTTTTAATAGGTACATATATTCATATGCATGAAGAAAAAATGGTTATTTGAACATTACAAAAAGACACCCTAATTTTATTTATATTATATGTATGTATTGCATAATGGCACCTTATTAACCTATTATTGGATACACGGCAGGTACTCACGAGGATAAAACCTTTCATAAAATAGCCGGAAGAA
The DNA here is from genome assembly GCA_019425675.1 of Leucinodes orbonalis. Lineage (NCBI taxonomy): Eukaryota > Metazoa > Arthropoda > Insecta > Lepidoptera > Crambidae > Leucinodes > Leucinodes orbonalis. The sequence continues at coordinate 73,477 of PQWD01008202.1, forward strand.
CTCGTTTTAGATATTTAATAGTGGATATTTATTGCAATTGATCGTTTAACAAAAACGTTACATATGTGCAGTATGTACGATTAAGACTTTCAGTGTATTTATAACAAGCACCATTAGAGTTAGTTCCGAAGATGTAGACGCTAATGTGAGGTCGTGTGGACAACACGCGACTCGTGTCAACCATCGTTTAAGTTTAAATGTACGGTGAGCAAATAAATGTGTAAAAAAAATTATCACAGAAAATTTTTTTGTAAATAATCATCACTGTAGCTAGTAAAATTACCGGGTATAAGATACCAAATATCTGTGGTCTCGGGTGACAGGCGCAGGGCAGTGTTGACGGAAAATTAATAACTACCTTCTATTATTAATTTCCTTCAACATTGCTTCTGTCATGGACAGGCGTATCACTTACCACCAGGTGAGCACACTGACCGATACAAAACAGATATCGCCAAAAATTTTTAAAAAAATAAACGCCTCCAATTCTGGCTATTGATGGGGTCAAATCCCTGAAAAATACGTTCTAAATAGAGATAAATACCCAAAACATTGAAGCCTAAAGCCACGACCATATATATGTTTCCACCATTAATATATACATATAAGTAAATAAAACAAATATTTCTGATTGCATACCCGAGAGAGACCCAATCAATGAGATACCCACGATACCACCATAAAATCCCTGCAATACTTCCGTTACCGTCGAGTCGAGCGTCGGTGGCTCAATGGTGTGGACTGTCGCCATCCTACTGAGAGGACTGAGGTTCAAATCCTGACACGTACCCATGTGTTTTCGAATTTTCGAAAATATATGTACGTTTTCCGACGCTCTTACGATAAAGGAAAACAATCTTGGGAAAACCTTCACGCACGCCTGCGAAGAGATTCAAAGGTTGTGCGTAAAATCGTCCAATCCGCATTGGGCCCGCGTGGACGATAAGGCCTTATCACCCTATAGGGGTAGGCTCGTGCACCTCGGTGGGGACGTTTAATGAGCAGATGATGATGAATTCCGTTACCAACATTCAAATATCGAAGTAAATCAATAAATCATACGAGTATCAGATGTTATCCCTAAGGGAGTTCCAATCAAAATGACAGACCCACCAATACCATAGCAAAATCTCTAAAACATATCCTTTACCGATATTCAAATATAGACGTAAAAAGATAAAACATGTCTGATTGTATCCCATAGAGAGACCCAATCAAAATGAGACTCACTCCGCAGTAAAATTCCTGAAATATTCCCGCTACCAACATTCAAATATGGAAGCCTTTGCCGACCGTACTGCAAAGTTTCCAAGTCCTTGGATGTTATAAAATTTCCAACGTCCCCCGAGGTTGTTTTCTCGTGCACCAGCCACATGCAGCTTTGGCCTAATGTGGCGACATTCGACATGCAACTGTTACTGGTTCACTTATGTTTATGACAGTGCAATCGATGCTCACATTATTTATACAAAATGAATGAAATAGAGCATACTTTAAAAACACAGAAAAAAACAAAATAAATTAGGCTTATTATTTACTTATGAACAAAACTATAATGTATATATATATTTAGTGGAACAAACTAATATTTGTAGGATTTGAAGGGGTTTTAATTTAAAACATCAATGACAATAATACACAGTAGTAGCTAATACTGAGTTAATACGTGAGTTGCATGTGAAAGGACACTTCGTTATGATTACGACTAACTATAACCATTACACATTCGGTAGCGTGGGTGCAGTTAGCTGTAATTGGATAAATTTAATACAATGCATTCAAACAATTCCGAATGTAGTCTAGCATACATTGTTATAACTGAATTCATAATCATTATTAATCCTAATAAGGGGAAAACTGGCAGACTATTGTTAAAATACCCTCAATGATCAAAGTCAATAAAAAAAGTAATAGTAAAATCAGATTAACCCAAATACACAAATTAATATGGTAGCAAGTTGTTGAGGGTATTTTTAGGAACAGTGAGTAACAGATTTGAAATCCAGGAAAAATAAAACTTTAAATGATTTGAGATCTGGTCAGGATACAGAACATGCTTCTTCAAAAACAAATCTTTTTCAAGTTATTAATAATCAAATAAATATATATATATTATATTATATATATATATATATATATAAATATATATATATATATATATATATATATATATATATATATATATATATATATATATATATATATATATATATATAAAATGTGAGTAACACATTATTGATGTTTGGCTTTTTATTATAAAAATATGTAAGTTTATTTTCTTAAAACAAAGCATCAAATATTGTGTCATAAATAGGAATGTTACAGTAATACGAACCATTGTTGTCGGAAAACTTCACGTACTATTTAGAAAATGGTTTCTAAAGAAGCCATCTCAAACTTACCTAAAGCATGAAATGCTTTAAGTAAGTTATCATTTAAACAAACATCAAATTTTGTTGTTTGTTTAAATGATAACTCCTTTATGTTTATTTATTAGCTTTTATAGAATTGAAGGAAAATGTTTTAAGGTTTTTTGCGGGGGTATCTTAGGCTTGAGCCCACCTGTTTTTTTTATATAATGGGCTTGCTCTTAAGCCCAGTCTATTCTGGTGGAAGAGACGTGCTCTAAGATGGCGCGAGCTTGCCCAGAAAAGGCTATTTTTAAATGCCACAGATTTATGACCAAGAAGTCACACAGGAAAGGTCTCAACAATAATTTGAAATTATGCGAAACATTCGAAAAAACAGCCGTGTTCAATGTGCATGCACACAAATGTGATCGAACCCTGAACTTTCAAAATGATTTAACCCTTGGCGTAATATTTAAGTTCACAACCATAACACCACTTGGTTTGTAAAATTAAAAATCTGCGATACGATAATATATAAATACATACATATAAAACACCCAAACCAATTCAAACAGACGTGTTCATGCACCCAATGTTTGTACTGCCCGGGGATCGACCCGGAACCCTTGGAATAATAGCCGACATCACAACCATTACACCAGATGGGTCGTCTAATAAAATCATATTTTATATTATAATGAATCACTTTGATAAGATATTATTTTATCGATAAGACGAATAGCTACATTGTATTCAAATGACTTAAAATTATACCTAATATTTTGACTGCATATACAGTTTCACGGCACACAATATGTACGCAAACCGTTAGGGACAGTTCCCACGCATTACGCCAGTGTCACCGTATATATGACAGTTTAACCCTCCACTAAACACGGGCGCATAAAAGCGAATGGGCCTAGACGCCACATTAACCCGTCGCGGCGCGTTATGGGCCCGCGATAATGTGCGTGCAAGGCCCGTTAGACCCAACTACGGGATAGAGTCAAATGTGATAACGCTATGCTAAGATGCGGCGGTTATTTAGATCTAATGTTAGTCATGCAGTCGTCGAGGACCGGTAATAGTTTTTCAACGAGTATACTGCAAATCTATGTCAGTTAAAGTGTTAGTTTAATATGAAGTTTTATATAACAGTAGGCTTTCAATTTACAAAATTTTATAGGTAATATTAATTTGTTGTTTATTCTGATACTTAAGGGCAATTACTAAGAAACGAATAATATCAGATTACATTTAAAAGCTAATCTATACTGGAAATAACGTAAATCAATTTTCATCAGTACAGACATGTCAAAACAATTGAAAATGGGTTTTTTAGCTTTATAATGATTTCAAACTGCATCAGTTTATTTAAAAAAAACTTTTTATGATGCAAACCAGCGAAAATGAAAAGCTTTGAAAGAAACAGTGGTAGTCACAAAAAATATGATAATAATAACAATTGACGATTCAAAAGTATCGGTAACAGATTTATTTGAATAAAGATTTTTTTCTTTCTTTCTTTCTTTCAACAGTAATAGAAGGAAATGCGGAAGGAAATACCTAATTGCAATTAACGTTAGCTAACTTTAACCAACATCCCCAAAACATTTCCCAATCATAACTGAATTAGCACGGCATCTCAACAAGTTGATATCGAGATGTACATGTTTGAAGTTTCAAGGAAGGCTTATAGTTTTGTGCGAGTGTGCGTTCAGCTATTCATAGTACAAGTTTCGGTGACGATAATGTTGGAAGTTAGTATATTTAATAGAAGCCCGGATAACTTATGTAAAGCACGATACTTGTAGATGTATAGGTAGGTACATATCAGCCTTATGTCTATATAAATATGTACGAATATGGTTTATTATAGTGAGCTCGGTTGACGATCGCTTAAGTCAAATCATTATCGCCATTTAATTTCTTCATTTTAAGTTAAATGTTAAACTAATAGGTGTTAAGATATATATTTAAAATTAATAAAAAACTTATCATCAAACAAAGAAAAACATAAACAATCAGTATATCATGCATGAGTCTCCGATATGTGCAGATCATATAAGATATATCTATACATAATATGAACTATATAGATTACCTTCCATTATATTTCGTCATACACAAAGCATCATTGACACGCGTTAACTCCATCAAGACTAATGTATCGTCTAATGAAGTCATCCCCAGCGCAACACTAATTACTGCAGTATGTTGACATGGTCATTAGTTCAGTTGTGACGTCACAACACAACATGTTGGGGTAACTTTGATGAATAAATAACATGGTGGAGAACAAGCTACTGTTGTAGGGGAATTAAGGGACAAGGGGTCTGTATTTGCGCTTGAGATTGAAGTTACATTAAATACCCTCAGACATTCACACAGCGCTTTCTAGCCTCATGCTAAGGGTTTAGTAATATGCGTACTAAACAACGGATAAATAACTTATCATACTTATAAGCCGAGCGTTGGTGGCTCATTGGTGTGGACTGTTGCCTTCCGATCTGGAGGGTGCAAGTTCAAATATCGTGTACCAATGTCAATTTCGAATTTTTGAAAATTATATATAAGTTATCCGACGCTCTTGCGGTGAGGAAACCTGCGCACGCCAAACAAGAAATTTAAAGATTGTGTGAAGTCGGCCAATCCGCACTGGGCCCGCGTGGACGACTAATGTCTATACACCCTACACGGGTAGGCTTGTGCCCCTCAGTGGGTGTAGTGTGTGTAAGCAACCTCCCTCACACATAGACATAAGTTATTATATAGACATAGATCCTGGCAGGGTCGCCATGCAATGTGGGAACCGGGAGACTGAATGAAAACACGTATATTGAGTGCACTCTGGTATAATGTCTATATTAAATGGCTTACAACTACGCTTATATAATAACTTATGTCTATGTGTGAGGGAGGTTGCTTACACACACTACAGGGGATATATGATGATCTGAAGATGATACTAATAAACTTTCCTTTGTAAGTCCATACATAGATAACACACAGACCAATTCAAACAGACATGTTCACGCACATGTTTGTACTGCCCGGGGATCGAACCCGAACATAGTTAAAGCTGACATCCCGGGCTTTTCTCCTACTCTGGGATACCCTTAGGCTCGTTGCATAATTTTTTTGGCTGAGAGCCATCTGCACTCACCAAGTCCGGTGAAACTGTGAAGGTTAACCTGCGGCCAACAGCAATAAGTCATTTCGAAAAAAACCTTCCTTGACGACTCAGAAAGAAGGGTTTTTTTATTATGATCCATGGTGTACTGTGGTTGGCTTTAGATCGCGGAGACCGAATAGTGGCTTTGAGCGATTTTTCTCTGTTTGGTTAAAACATTGCTGGTTCACCTGATTGTTTCAAAAATATGTGTTCGTGCGATGCTCAGAATTTCACCAAACGCTTCTTTAGTTCTGACGAGAAATAATAATTAAAAAAAAAGATTTTACGAGCTGTAAGAAAAGAACAAAATATTGTATTTTTAATGACGAAACAGCTGTGAACGCTTTATATAGAATTTCTATAGTATGTAACCCGCTAAGCCGAGGTTTGAGTCCCACTCTGGGACGCCCTTAGGCTCGTTGTGTAAATGTTTAAGGCTGAGAGCCATCTGCGCTCGCCAATTGCCCGGTGAAGCTGTAAAGGCCATCTGCTGTCAAAAGCAGTAGTCGGTTCGAAAAAAAATATGTAATTTTTAACTCTAAAATGAAACAAAATCCGTAGCTAACCTGATTTCGATACAAACATAGTAACCAAGTACGTCTATCTTGTCCCATATCATTTACCTCCCATACAATCCGCCCTTAGCTAATGCGTGCTTTAATTAACAACATTAAGTACAAATTACTCTAACATACCCTTTTATGGTTCGTAATTACAATAAAGCGAGCTGTAAATCATTGTTAGTTCAAACTTCAAAGTAATTTAAGTTTAATCTTGTGCGTATCAAAGTCGCCTTTTAAATGGTGACGGTATTAAGTTAAGAGAAAGCTATTACGTAGCTGGTTAAGATATGTGAATACTAAGATATGGTTAACTTAAAGAGATTTTGAGTTAAAGTCGCAGTAATTAAAAATATCTACTCATCATCATCCTGATCTACCTATGACGACCCACTGCAGGGACGAAGTTTAATCATACTGCATAGCTGATTTTAGGGGGATATTGTATGCGTTATTGATTGATTATGGGATCAGTTATTGGTGGGTGTAATAAATCACTACGATTAAAAATTATTACGATCCTACTAATTGTGTACTGATAGCAGATAAGAATACACAATGTTTTTTTGTGCAGACAGCTGATCTGATGGGAAATGACGCCATCAAGACAGACAGATCAAGATTTTTGTAAATGACATGTGTGGTCTCCTAGTACATTTTATAAATGATTTCCCATATTTTCCATTTTTCTGAGCCATATTAATATATAAATAAATATCCACAGACATTCAACACAGCGCCATCTAGCCCCAAGTTAAGCGTGAAGCCTGTATTATTGGTACTAAACAAGGAATATATTTTTTTTGTAAATACATACATATATAAATTGCATTGAACTAATGTTTGTCAATTTGAATTGACCACATCGATTTTTTTATGTTACTCATCCGACAGCTGCACGACTTGCTAATGAATCGACACCTAACAATTTGTAGAGGGTGGCAACTCATCCGCGGATGAAATGTTTTGCGGATGAGTTGTCAGTTGCCAAAACCTTGCGCAAAATAGAGATAGAGATACCTATGACTAGCAGTGAATGAGAGGAATATAACATAGAATGATAGATTGTAGTTACTCGCTCAGTGGAGATAAAGGAAACTGTTATTAAATGTGACAAATTATCAGTTTCCAAGTCTTAAAAGTGAGCTTCGGTGGCTCAAATGGACTGTCGCCCTCCTACCATACAGGCTGAGGTTCAAATTCCGCCACGTACCAATGTTTTTGAATTTTCGAAAAATATATGTACGTTATCCGACGCTCTTACGGTGAAGGAAAACATCGTGAGGAAACCTGCGCACGCCTGCTAAGAGATTTAAAGGTTGTGCGTGAAATCGTCCAACCCGCACTGGGCCCGCGTAGCCGACTAAGGCCTAATAATCCTTTACGGGTAGGCTCGTGCCCTCGATGGGGACGTTTAATGAGCTGATGATGAAGTCTTCAAAGATATATACTTAAGGTACTTAATTATTATTCTGATACACAAATATTTCGTGACACAGCTATTGTTAAATAACACCTCGGAAACATATCTATTAATAGATACAACGAATGTACGATAGTAAAAGTGCCAATGACCGAAATATGTGATTAAATTGATACAATATCGGTCAAGACCACAGACATCAGAATATACATTAGACTGGACAAGCCGCCAAGTTTATAGGCAGTCTCAGTGTCGCAATTTCTTTTCGGCTCTTACCTGTGAAAAGTTATTATATTTCTTGGTAAATTTACTGATTCATTGCGATGATGGCATGTTACAATTGGACAGGAGGGCTTTTTCGGAAAAAAATGGTAATTTCTTCTAATATTCGTGCGTCTTGACTCGTCTCACAGAGCGTAAACTGGTAGCCAGTGTATGCTCGTTGAGCTTACAGTTGTCGCACTTTAAACGCGGCTTGCCCCATCTCCTGTATTGGGAAATCTGTAGTCAAGACTATAAATCGAGGTCAGTGTTTATGTTTCATATGTCCAAGATTGTCGAGCGAGTTATTTATTGACGTTGTTTAAACCAAGTGGAGCATTTTTAACTTCTTTCTACTTATCAAGGGAGTTTATCCGTGATTGGACTGGGAGAATCTGGACCCTATTTGAAATCATATTATGATAATTATGCTCACCGTCTTACACACAGATTTATCATTTATAACACGATGTTAAAGTTTTTCTCAGTAAGTGAATTGTTTGTATATTCTTTATGAGAAATAAAAATAAAGTTCTTACCTATATTACATAGGTCAGTAGCGTGTACTCTATATATGCAAATAAGCAATGCATACCCTGTGCGTCCATACAACCCGGAAAATCGCTAACAAATCAAATGAATCCCACTTATTAGCTTATTTTCCTCTACGGATTTTATTTATTATATTTATTTATATACCATATAAAAAATTGTTATAATATTTTCTATCAAAACCCGTACAAAAACATACAAAAAACCACTAAGGTTTGAAGTGAGGGGATTTTGGAAATGAGTCAAATAAAAATAAAAATTTGAAACCATAGGCGATCTGCTGTCAACAACGGCACCCAATTTGACAAAAATGTAAATAATTTATTGGTTTTGCGTTTAGTGTCTTTCTAATTTTGCATACCCTACTCATAATCTCTGTGCACGCCACTGATACAGGTAATCAATAGAATTTTGGAAGTCCTATGTTTCATAAAGTTTTTCTTATATAGTAAACTCTTAAAGTTGCAATATCCATCATCATCAGCTCATTAAACGTCCCCACCGAGGGGCACGAGCCTACCCGTATAGGGTGATTAGGCCTTAGTCGTCCACGCGGGCCCAGTGCGGATTGGACGACTGCACACACAACCTTCGAATCTCTTCGCAGGCGTGCATGAAGGTTTCCTCACGATGTTTTCCTTCACCGTAAGAGCGTCGGATAACGTACATATATTTTTCGAAAATTCGAAAATACATTGGTACGTGTCGGGATTTGAACCTCAGCCCTCCCGGTAGGAAGGCGACAGTCCACACCACTGAGCCACCGACGCTCTTATCTTAGCAATAACCATACTAAAGTTATATTTGATTTCTACTGTCTCATGCTCTACCCACACTTTTTTTTGCGTGTTGGCAATATATAAAGTTTTTTTTTTCCTATTGACGGATCCATTCTTTAATTGTATCGCCAAATTCATGTTTCGCCCGAAATAAATATCTTCATTAAACAGCACAGAGAGAATAACAAAAATAAATTTGGTACCATCATTTTCATACAATTACAAAAACCGAAATAATGTTAGGGTTAAAACCAATGATGTTAAAAAGTATAGATTCGTGATATTCTCACAAAACAATCGAAAAAAGTGTTCCGAATGCAGTGACAGCACACATACACATATTTCGAATGAGCGTACATTTACCTAAACAAAAGATACAAACTGTACTCTCTTCGGCGGTTCGTTTTGAGGCACGGATAGCGTATCTACCTTTATATATATAGAATATCATTGGTTAAAACGTTGAACTTAGACTTCTCAGAAAGTCTGGGCTGAATTAGCTAAATTACTAAATCGCCGGCGTTGTTATATTCTACGAAATATAAAGCAGACTTATCGTCGTCAAAAATCTAATTTTTCAACCAATCAGACGCGTTTTAGTATCCAATAAGTTTTCTTTGGTTGTTAAATATTTAGTATATAATACTTACTTTTCGGTTATAAAAATTCCAGATTTCACCCACACCATCTGGATACTTGGAGGTCTTCCACTGTTCGTTTTGGTCGACATTTTCTGCAGCGTACGATTAATTTGTGGAATCAGTTACCATCGGAAACGTTTCCGAAACGATATGACCTGGCGTCCTTCAAAAAAAGATCGTATTCTTATATAAAGGGCCGGCAACGCATTCCTGTGACTTCAACTGTTGCAAATGTCCATAGACGGCGGTAACACTTTCCATCAGGTGAACCGGATGCTCGTTTGCCTCACTATGTAATAAAAAAAATTAAGAAAACTTAGGATAAGTAAAACTGAAATGGGCGTCGGTGGCTCAATGGTGTGGACTGTCGCCACGTACCAATGTGTTTTCGTATTTTCGAACATATATGTACGTTATCCGACGCTCTTACGGTGAAGGAAAACATCGTAAGGGAAACCTTCATGCACGCCCGCGAAGAAATTCAAAGTTCTTGTGTGAAGTCGTCAATCCGCACTGGCCCCGTGGACTATAAGCCTAATCACCCTATACGGGTAGGCTCGTGCCCCTCGGTGGAGACGTTGAATGAGATGATGATGATGAAAACTGAAATGGTAGCGTGTTTGATTGACAATCTTTCAAGTGTACTAGGCTCGATACTGAGTCGTCTCGGTAGTTACCACCGCAGTACCAGATATCGTCCCGTGAAACACGAGTGTTATGCACTTTTGTGTTTCGGGATGAGTGCACTGCAGCCAATGATTTAAAAAAGTATGGATTCGTGATATCTCACTGTTATGTTCACGCTTGGGATACGACTCAAAAAGACAACGGTTGTAGTAGCACTGGTTTATTTCAATAGACAAGCGGGGGGGCGCAGCCACCCGCACAATGCACACAATATTCAATATGTCGGGTATGCGCGTGCGGTACACGCTCATATGTAACACTCACAAAACAATCGAAAAAAGTGTTACGAATGTAGTGACAGACACATACACATGTTTCGAATTTCGAACACATTTACCTAAACAAAAGACTACAAACTGTACTCTCTTCGGCGGTTCGTTTTTGAGGCAAGGATGGCGTATCTACCTATATATATACAGGACATCATTGACTGTTGCTAGTAAAATTACCGCGTATAAGAAAACGCACATCTGTTGTCTCGGGTAACGTGCGGCATTGATGGAGGATAAAAACTGTCCATCAGTATTGGTCTCCCTCATTGCCGCTCTGTCATGTTCAGGCGTATCACATACCATCAGGTGAGCATCCAGACCGTCCTGTACATTAATAACATATAAAGTTATGCGACTATCGCAATGGCCAATAACCTGATGGGTTGCCAATTAATGTGTGCTCGAGTGGTATTTGTAGCCGTTGGTTCCGATTCCCGAACAATAAACTAACCTAATACACAATTAGACTCAAAAAGTGTCCCAGGCACATTACTCATCGCGTCAGTTGGGCCAAATTTTCATTCATAATCACGTCGCTCGCTAAATGTCAGTGACATAGTAGTGTGCTCGTGCTTTTGTACCCTCTTGATGACGCGTTAAGGTCAACATTTTAATGAATAATTTTATGTGTTCACTTCGGGAAGTATTTAAAAATATCGATAACAGTAGCGTCTCAATACATTTACCATGATCTAAACTCGCGTGCAAGTAAATCGACTCAAGCCTCAAGTACGCATAACAAGTGATATAACTAAAAAATGCCTTATTATACCTCTATATAATGTTTTACATAATTAAAGCCTAGTAATTGAGCTTTAAAATGGTGTAAGTTGCATGAAAATCGATTCAGTAGTTTAGTAAAAAAGGTTAATGCTAATGATAATGTAAAAAATGTTGAAAATTCATACAATTTCACAGTATGGGGTTATTGTGTTTAAATGAAACAAAATGTGCGTAAGATAAAAAAATTATTCGTGTCAATATTTGGCATTCCCTCCTCTAGCTCTGATCACTGCTCTCATGCGATTCTTCATCGACCTTATCAACTTTTTAATGGATGATTGTGGTATTCGACCCCACTCTACCAACGCAGTCTTGAGCTCATTGATGTTTGTCGGAGCTGGATTCCTCGCTCTAACTTTCCTTTTGAGCTCGTCCCATATGTGCTCAATGGGATTTAAATCGGGCTGAGCGCTGGCCAATGCATAGTGTGAATTCCAACTTCGTTCAGGAAATCACGTGTGGCCCGAGCAGTGTGACATCGGGCATTGTCATGCATCAAGATGAAATTTTCCCCAATAAAGCCTTGATAAGGGATAACTTGATCCAGTAGAACATTTTTAATGTAACGATCACTGGTCAGACCTCCTCCCGGCCTCCCAGGAACGAAAACAAGGTCCGTTTTGCCTTCTAAGGAAATTCCAGCCCACATCATGCAAGCTCCGCCACCATATGCAACGGTTTCCACAAAGCAGCACTGTGAAAACCGTTCACCGGACACGGTATACCCGACCTCTCCTGTCGCTGCCATGGAGACACATCCTCGTCTCATCTGTGAACAGGACTGACTGCCATTGCTCTATGTTCCAATCCAAATGTTCTCGAGCAAAGTGAAGGCGTGCTTGACGATGAGCTGTGGTCAACTTCGGGCCTGTAGCGGGTCTTTTCGGAGTAAGGTTAGCTTCTTTCAACCTTCTTCTAACTGTCCACTGACTGACAGTCACCCCGCGAACTTGACGTAGCTCATGCTGCACATCTACGCCGGTAAGGTGTCGATTTCGGAGAGAGGTCGAGACCAAAAACCGGTCGTCACGCTCCGAGGTGCACCGGCGTCGGCTGGTATTAGGCCTCCGAGTGAAGGCACCAGTCTCTTGAAACCTTCTGTATACTCTCGAGACAGCGGACTGACTCATATTCAAACGACGAGCGACTTCTCGCTGGTTCAACCCTTCTTGCAACAGGGCAACGACTTGAGCGGCTTCTTCAGGTGTTGTATCCATAATTTTCTTCAAATGACGGCTTTAATTTGCAGAGATGTGTTCAGGTCAACGTCTAATGAGCGACTGATAAGAAAAAAACGATTACAGGGGGTTTTATAGGGGGTTGTGTCGCGCAAGTTGTGAATAAAGCGCAGAGCAGTTTACGGGAGGTTGCGTTCAGTTGCATTCTAAGTACAAGTGTTTATTTAAATTACTGATATTATGCTACCATTTGAAAGCCTAATTACTAGGCTTTAATTATGTAAAACATAATATAGAGGTAAAATAACTCATTTTTTAGTTATATCACTTTTTATGCGCACTTGAGGCTTGAGTCGATTTACTTGCACGCGAGAGTAGTTTATGTCCACAAAAATCTTCATTTGATTGAAAAAAAAATGTGACGTAAATAACTTTAATACTAGGAACAAAAACAAACTTGCTGTCCCAAATCTTAGACTAAGTAAAGTAGGGAAATCATTTATTGAAAGAGGCATAATATTTTTTATGAAATACCACAAAATCTTGCCGAATTGCCTTTTCATCAGTTTAAATTAAAGATTAAAAAACCCTCATGAAAAAAGGTATATAATAGAAGAATATTTATCGGATACAGATGTGTGATCTTGCACTTAGTGTTCCAGTTACAAAATCTTTGTAATAAATTATTGTAAGCTATGTGTAGGTAAAGGACAAAACTGTAACCACTGATATAAAAAGATTAAAAGAGTAACTCGAATTTCTTGCCGGCTCTTCTCGAAGATCCTACTTATTCCGAACCGGTGGTAGAGTCACAAAAAATATGTGTGTAATAACAATTGACGATTCAAAAGTCTGTAACAGATTTATTTGAATAAGATTTTTTCTTTCTTTCTTTCTATCTTTCATAAATATAACAATAAGTCAACATGTGTTAAGGCTCGGAGATTTTTGGTTGATTTTTCTTCGTGATTATGCATATAGTTAGTTCATTGTTAATCGAAGACTGTCGCCAAACAATTTTGCTTATTAATTTCCAAAACCTGCGTACCGTAATAATTTTCCTTTGACAACTGCGTTGCTCAAACTGTGACGTAAGCGAGCACGCGTAATCGAAGCCAAAATTCGCTAGCGATAAACGACCTTGCACTAGTAACCTTAAAGTCTCTTGTCACGCAACCTTGATCTGGGGTACTTTCGTTTTCACGACCCTATTCTGGTCGACCTTGCCAGATTTGCTAGACCACGCGGAATGGGAAGTGACATAACTCAAAATATTGATGTTTTGCCGAAGATTAACATCGACTTTTTAATACAGACTAGTTGTAGATTTTGAAAATATATAAGGTAATATGTTCGCGAACAGCCGTTAATAACATTCCCGCTAATTACGTTTATAAGTTTTTGGGTCGTAATATGACCCAATAATTTTTTTTTCGAACTGAGTGCTGTTTGCCGCAGATGGCCTTTACAGCTTCATCGGGCAATTGGCGAGCGCAGATGGCTTTCAGCCAAAAAATAATACTCGAACTCGAACGTTGGCTTAGGGCTTAGCCTACAAGTTTTTGCGTCATATACACATACGAGTACACACATATTGTAAACAATGAGATAGTCTCACGCCTTGCGTCTCTGTTGTCGTGTCTCATTTCTCTCTTCAACCGGTTGCAGTCCACTGCTGGACATTGGTCTTCCCCATACTGCGCCAGATATCGGTCCATGCGGAATTCACAGAGGAGGCCTTTATTCATTATTGGACTACTTAAGTTGGAATTATGACGATAATACCTTTATGTGTCTGTAGATACTTATGAAGTTATTTCACATTAATTATTTTTTACTTATGTCATTTTAAAACTAGCCTTAACGGATGATAATCGATGGAATGCACGACTTTGCCTTGCGGTCCCCGATACGNGTTAATATTTACATTGTTAATTGGAGTAAACAACAAACTATTGGAATATTAAGTTTCCAAACGATTCACTAATCGACCCTTGCTGGGCTCCGGGTGATATTAATTAGGACCTTATCTTAAATATAAATTAAATTTAGAATTATATTCGTAGTGACTTTCAGTAAGAAAATCAGAGTTATTTGTGAGAGAACTAAGTTATTGATACAGCTCCAAATATATTTTCATATAAGTATGTTTAAACTTATTATGCTAATACGTAAAGAGAAATTTACATACTAAGTTTATTACAAATGAATAATTTTAATATTATTTGTCTCCTAAAAATTAGTTTATTTATTTGAAACTGGTTTTGTGTTACATAAGTTGTCGCATGTCAGAAACTTTTGATACCGCTTTGGGATCGCTGAGGTACTTTAGTCGATAGTTAGTTACTTATCATCCGATTGGCTTGCTTTCCAGCTTACTTTGTACAACTCTCTAGAACCCTCGTAGTCCACTGCTGGACATATGTGTCCGCCGATCCTCCGCTTCTCTCATCCCGCCTCCATCAGCGGTACGGCTCAAGTGTCCTACACCACGCTTGCCAAGACGCGGTCTCCACTCCAGAACTTGTCTGCTCCAAGTTTCCAGCGACCATCGGTTCTGTGACAGTTACTTACATATATACGTTATAAGCAAATTCGGGTCAAGTTCTAAGGCCAATAATCCAAGGTCAATGTTAGAAAGAGAAAGGTTTACGATAACATTTTATAGTTACTATTAAGTTTTCGTTTTGTTTTATTTGAAATGTCTACGTCGACTAGTGATCGGAGCGTTAGAAACTAGATCGCATATCGGTAAATGTCATAGTGAGTGTAATTCCCAGTTTGGTAAGTGAACTGCATGCTGAATTTCCAAGTAAGATGAAAGATGAAATTCCATCGTCATCATCTTGATGGTTGGCGTTCGACTACAGTTCGATTCATGCGGATTTTTTTCCACGTACCTTACTAATATGGAATGACCTACTAGCAGCGGTATTTCCTGACAAATATGACATAGGAACCTTTAAGAAAAGAGCGTATTCTTATCTAAAAGGCAAGCAACGCACCGGTGGCACTTCTGGTGTCTCCGTTGTCCCTGGGCGGAGGTGAACACTTTCCACTTTCTCTTGCTTGTTTGCTCCCTATATTATAAAAAAAATACTAAAAATAATTCACTAAAAAGGCACAATCACCCCATAGGTATGTTGTGCGGTAAGGGCTGAGCTCCGCAATGGGACGTTGCTGAAATGCTAATGAATCGTGATGACCATTATTAAGCCTGATAATCACCACTGTCATAAATCTATACTAAAAGTAATTTGGCGAATGTGTTGCTTACGACACTGGGAAACAGCTAAAACAATTTCGCTTTTTCTTTTCTCTGGAATATTCCTTCAAGTATGAGGATGGGAGTACGGCGGAAACATTTAATAAAAATGCCTGTACATGTCTAAAAATAACTCCTGAAAAGACGCTTTGATATTACCTAAAAGTAATACTGAATCTTAGTTCAAGAACCTACTTCTAAAATATCACTTTATCAATAGAGACAAAAATGTATTAGTCCAAAATTATGATCAAAGTCAAAATTCATTTAATCAGATTAGGCTTACAAAAAGCACTTACGAACGTCAAAAACAATACAATAAATACAATAAAAGTACATTTAAAATACCAAAGTAAAGCACAATAATGAATTTTGATACTTAGAAACTCGCTTCGGCGTTTTGATGGTAATCGGAACCAATATCTTAAAGAAATACGGAGTAACTTCAAATTATTTTCGGTGACCCATTCGACGTACGGCCATAGCAAAAGTTAATTGACATGCATTATACGTATTTTATATACGTATGTCGCAGAACCGATGGCCGTTGGAGCAGACAAGTTCTGGAGTGGAGACCGCGTCTCGACAAGCGTAGCGTAGGACGCCCTCCGGCCCGATGGACCGACGACTTGCGAAAGGTCGCTGGTGGAGGCTAGATGAGGCAAGCGGAGGACCGGGATATCTGGTGCAAAATGGGGAAGACCTATGTCCAGCAATGGACTGTGATATGTTGAAGAGGTCTAGTATCGTGAATCGAACCGATTGTAATATTATTTATAAAATAAAACAATGTTATTTATTTTCATTCGATCAATGTTCGTTAATACTCATTAAGTATGGCTTCGAAATATACTCGTAATATTAGCTAATCCAAAGGTATTAAGTATCGATTCCAAGCAAAGTATTTCTACTTTATTGACTTTCAAGAATACTTATTTACTTTTTCTTCTATATTAATACGCAGCCAATGAGTCACCAGAAATTCAATTTAAACTTAATTACAACGTAAGTACTGTAATCAGCAGAGGTAATTTCAATAATATATTTTTGAGCGCATACAATTAAGTCACATAAGTTGTTATTTCAATTTCCAAGGGTTTTACCTTCCAATATAGTGACAGAAGCAATCAATGCTTTTTATAGAAACTTGCATTAATGTTATATTAAGTAATATCTCACTCAGACGCTTTGACTTTGTTAATTAATTTCTAAAGGTTTAATCAAATATCCTTAATTGTCCACTGAAGGGCATAAACCTTCTCACATATCACTTAGGTATGTGTTCAGTACCGTGCACTCCATATTGCACTGGTTTCCCCTTCAACCTATTGCAGTCCACTCCTCGACATAGGTCTCCCCCAATCTTCTCCAGATGTCCCGGTCCTCCGCTTTTCTAATTCAGCCTCCGTCAGAAACCTTTTGCAATTTGCGACGCATTTGGCCGGAGAAAGTCAAATAAGAGTCCAATGTTCTACACTTCGCTAGCCAACGCGGTCTCCACTTCAGAACTCGTCTGCTCCAACAGCCATCGGTTCTGCGACATACGTGACCAGCCCATTGCCAATTAAATTTGGTGATGAGGGTTGATGGATGTTGATTGACGTACATTTTGAAGTACTGAGAGATTTGAGATATTTTAGTGTAAGAATTTTACGTCACAATTCCTAAATATTTTAAAGGCTTCAGTAGCCATTTGCCAGTTGGATTCTCTCTTCATTTTTATTGTTAAAAAATAACCTTATTTTTATATGTCATCTTTTTATTATTTTTGACTGAAAAAAAACAGACCTTGTACAAGCGACCAAGTGAGAAATAACCCCTCGAGCGAAACAAAGAAACATCAACCCAGGAAGAAAATAAAGGTTACAACATAATCGTAATGGAACCATACTATTTACTGAAGTCTACATTACCAAGCGTTCATGAATATTCACAAAGGTTATAAAGGTTGATGATTAAGTCTAGAATTATATAGGAAGTCTTAACTGTGGACGTGCTTTAAAATATGGTCGTGATCTTGTTAAAGCGCATTTGTAATTTTTAAAACAGAATCCATTCCAGCAACGTCCCCCGCTGGCCATGACTAATTGGCTTTTTTTTGGTAGAAGTTATTTTCTTAGCCTATGAAAAAGCAATCCTATGTTTAACACTAATGTTTCAGAGGGAAGAAATGTTAAGTTTATCCATTGGTAAGTTGACAAATATTAAATAATTCACTTAATTTGGAATATTTTTTTTTTATTTAAGGATATTTAATTTAATTACCTCCATAGTCCACTAGCTTCAGCGTTGAATTTAGATCATTAGTTTATTATATCGACTTCGGTTGGCAGTTTAAACCTTCGCCTGTTATATGTAACATAAAAGGCCGAAAGGTTAGGAAACTTTGACGACCCATCTTGTGTAATGGTTGAAACGTTGGCTTTTACACCAAGAGTTCCGGGCTCGATCCCCGGGCAGTACAAACATTTGTGTGCATGAACATGTCTGTTTATATTGGTCTGGGTGTTTTCTATGTATAATATGTATCTTTTTACAAAAAAAGAAAGTAAATGCTTAATTTGGGGCTAGATGGCAAGCGTAGCGTAGGACGCCCTCCGACCCGATGGACCGACGACTTGCGTGAGGTCGCTGGTGGAGGCTGGATGAGAAAAACGGAGGAACAGAATATCTGGTGCAAAATGGGGGAGACCTATGTCCAGCAGTGGCCTACGATAGGTTGAGGAGAGAGAGGGGCTAGATGGCGCTGTGTGAATGTCAGTATATATTTGTATTTATACTAACGGTTTGATTGTTTATCTAACGACCTACTTAACAAGATAATAATTACTTTTTTGCCTTGCCAGCATCGTTAAAGCATAATTCCATCACCGCGCTGAAAATGAAATGGTCGGTGAAACAAATAATTGTTTTCCCTGTTCCCGACATTAACCAGATATCTTTCATGTCAGTTTCCTTTTTCAAGCGAAAACTAATTATCGCACATTTCCAGCCATTTGTCTCCCCCCGTCGCCGAGGAATTGTTTTCTCCCTTTTTTATTTGCAGTAGCAAATTAAAATTTGCTATTGTTTGTCATTCCGCGAAATGGGTTTTAGTCTAGTGTATTGTTGGGAGCTTGAATACGAAGTTATGTCGCTTATCGGCCAAGACTAGGGGCCTTCCCAAATTCAATGTTTATAGAAGGATTGTGGTTTATCCCTCAACAATTAGAAGTCAGTCCAGCTGGCCTTCTAAGCGTAGAGATTATGGCAAAACACTTTTGCATAAAAGTCCTAGGTAGAAGTCTCGATACTGCGTCATCTAGGTAGGTGCACCACTGCAGTGCCAGATATCATCCCGTCAAATAGGAGGGTTTTGCACTTTTGTGTTTCGGGAAGAAGGCACTGTAGCTAGATTGTAAAATTACCGGATTTAAGAAACCAGGTTAGAAAATAATGACCATGAGCACGAGCATACCCGTAGCGGGTGAATAGGCCACGCGGGCCCAGTGCGGATTGGCCGACTTCACGCACAACTTTTGAATTTCTCCGTAGGTATCCGCAGGTTTCGTCACGATGTTTTCCTTTACCGTAAGAGCGTCGGATAAGTTCGAAAATTCGAAAAGACATTGGTACGCGGCGGGATTTGAACCTGTACCCTCCAGATCGGAAGATAACAGTCTACACCAACAAGCCACCGATGCTCACGGGTTGTTAAATTAAAGTGCTTTGTGAAGTTCGGAAACCTAGTTTAAAATGAATGGTATTTATGAAAGTAAGACCCTTGAATGAATGAATGAAAATTGAATATATAATGGCTCATCTATAAAAAGCTTATACAATAAAATTAAGTTCCCTTGTAATTAAACGTTGAATGTTTCGTTTACGCGAAACATGTCAAGTATAAATCGCCCAATTAGAGAAGCGAACTCAATTTCCAACATTTCAAATGGAGGCGTCATAAAAGGAATGTAATTGTAATTAAAATGGTTGGATCGTCATTAATATGGCTACCTATCACACCGACGTGGGATAATACTGATATTGCACCTAGTTTTTTTTTTATCTGTATTAAATGAGAATTTTCATAGACTAATTGAATTGACAGATGACATACGTCAAAATAGCAACTTTGTTTATTATTAATTAAAAAACTTAACAAATTTACAATATTAAAACACTATAACACTATCACTAACCTCAAATAAAAACCTTAAAATATAAAAAATATGACTACATAAAATAAATAAAATAACTCCCTTTAGGTAAGATTCCGAAGATACTGGCAGCGTTACCCTTTTGAATCGCTAAACTAACTCTTTGACCGAAGTAGCTGCCAGATTTTCAGTCTCTAGTGATGACGACTAAACCTTTAAAAATATTTCAGTTATTATAAATCCTTGCAAAACTTTACTAATATGTTTTATTTCGCGAGTTAACTGTAATAAAAAGTCAATTAAAAAAATATTTTGAAAAATAATTTTTTATGCAGTTTTACGCATCTGACGCCATTAATATCGGTGTAAATATACAAAATTAATAAATACGTTTATGCCAAGGAAGGTTTGATCTTAAATACACACGAGCTCACAATTAATTCTATATGCGATGAAGATTAATTCTATTAATGATGGAATCAACCATAGCCCATAAATTACTTAACTTCATGTTTCCTTTTAAACCATTTAATACTTAAATAGATATATACATTTTCATATAAAATGTGAAGATTAAGTCATCTTTTTGATACTTAATTATATATTAGTGGAGCGTCGGTGGCTCATTGGTTTGGACTGTTGCCTTCAGATCTGGAAGGTGCAGGTTCAAATCCCACCCGTACCAATATCTTCAATTTTTGAAATTCTAAGTACGTTTATCCAACCCTCTTACGGTAAGAAATAACGTCGTTAAGTCGGCCAACCCAAGGTTAGGCCCGCGTGGACGACTAAGGTCTACCCTTTACGGGTAGACTCGAGCCCCTCAGTAAAGATGTTTATGAGCTGATGATGAAAAATAGGTCCCAGTCTTTACCTCCCCATATATTACATTGTAAATTATGTTCAATACATAAATATAGAAATAAAGCCTCACAACATTTTCTGTTTCCGAAGACTATGTAACATGAAATTTAATTACACCTATATCTTGTTTCAGGTACTAAACACGGGTTCCCAATAAAGAATATTAAAAACAGGTACGCCCGACTACGTGTAAACATAAGCAAAAAAATTGCCAAGAGAGAGTCGCTCGCCCAAGAAAGGTTCCGTAGCAGCAACTCTGGAAACATTTCCGGAGCGATATGACCTGGCGTCCTTAAAAAAGAGCGTACACAATTTCAAAGGGCCGGCAACGTATTTCTGGGACCTGAGGTCTTGCAAATGTTCATGGGCGGCTTTGTCACTTACCATCAGGTGAACCGCATGCTCGTCTATTATTAGAAAATAATGGATCACCGTTTATGACGTACACTGAAAAGTATTAACTAATTTTTGAGTTTCATTTCAACGTATGGAGAACCATTTCCTTTTTATAAGTTTCTTGTGAAAATCTTAATGCTGTTCACGGTTTAGAAATTACAAAGTTTTTTATGCTAAAGGACACAAACAAGCAAACGGCTCATCTGATGGTAAATGACACCGCCGCCCATGTGCATATATAAAGTTTCAACAGGAGCTATTACATAGTTCATATAGTTTCGGAGAAAAGATGGTATGACATACGGACGGACAGACAGAAATGAAATACATGTAAGTGTTCCGTTTTAACATTAAGTTACGGAACCCTTAAAAAATTAATACAAGTAAGATAAAATGGTGTAAATATTTGGCTTCTTTACAAGTTAATTTTGCCGGAATATTTTGAGGCGACTATTAGAAGTTGAAGAAGCCGGTGTTTATGACTTTCTCCTTGTTTTATTTAAGCCCCGAGAGTTTGAGATTTTTGCTGGTATTTATTTACTGGTGTTTTACATTATTGTTATGTAAGTTGTGAATTGAAGTTAATGTCGTAATAATTGTTTTGGAATCTATGTGTGCACACAAATAGCAAGAGTAGCCAAGGTTGGTGAAAGTTGGGGGTTTCATAAGAGATTACTTATTGATGCCTTTTCTTTTTATTCTTAGGCCTAAGTAAGATGGTACTAAGGTCACCGTTATACTCACTCGCGTAACCTAACTTAATTGGTAATGGGCAAAGCACATAATCTGTTGACCCGATGTCCCATGGGGCAAGAAGGTTACTACGTACTTTCTATCGTAAGCATCAGTGGCTCTTTGCTGTGGACTTGCCTTCCGATCTGGAAGGTGCAGGCTCAAATCCGACCATGTATCAGTCTTTTCGATTTTTAAAATTATATACGTACGTATATAATTTTAGCGCTTATCCGACGCTCTAACGGTGAAGGAAAGCATCGTTAGGAAACCTATGCACGCCTGCAAAGAGATTCAAAGGTTGTGCGTGAAGTCGGCCAATCCGCATTAGACTTGCGTGGACACCTCTACACTCTATACGGATAGGCTCTTGCCCCTCTGCGGGGACGTTTAATGAGCTGATGATGATGATAATCGGAACGTTCAGTTAGCTCACCTGATGGCAAGTGACACGCCTGACCATGACAGAGCAGTATTGAAGAACAACACCTACTGTACAAATTTACTATTCTCCATCAACACCGCCCTGCGCCCGTCATTCGAGACGCCGGTTATAACAACCGGCGTCTCGATACCCGGTAATTTCACTAACCACAGTGCCCTCATCCCGAAACACAAAAGAGCATAACACTCCTATTTCATTGACGATATCGGGCACCGCGGTGGTACCTACCTAGACGCAGTATCGATTCAAGTCTTTCTAGTGAACAGGAACTTCATTAACAACAACTAAAAACATTAAAAAAATATATAAAAATAAATCTCAAAAGCTCACTTTTTCATTATGTATATTTAACTGATTAAAACTAAGTCTGCAAATGAACTTTATAACAAATATTTCTCTTTCACCTCGTAACCCATTGACTTTGCAACATAATTAGCAAAAGAAACTCGCTCAAAGTTAAAAAATGTTTACCAAGACCAAAGTTATCTCATTTAAGTTTGACTACAGAGGCTTCTCACGGATCAGTGAGCTTAGGTTTGTTTGAGAAATTGATTTTCTTCAATTACTCAAAAAAGGATCGAACGAGACAGTGTCAAATGTATTAAATGAATAATTCGGCGACAGCTTTTCGATGTAAAGCTGTGTGCTCACTCAGATGAATTAAAAACATCTGATTTAAAAACCTACATATTTTGCAGAATTTAATATGACATAAGTTGATTTTAGAACGATAATTAGAAAACATAATGAATTCGGGGTATTGTACGAATTCATTCTTATATGTTTGCCATATCACAATATGCTTAACCCTTTGAGTGCCAGAGATAGCTCAGAGCGTCATAACTCATAAACAATAGCTTTTCCATTGTGTCTGGAGTGGTTAATATATTGCATGACCTGTGATCGTAAACCAAACACATTAGCCGCTACACCACCGAGTCTTCGTTCTTATTTATATTAAAAAGAGTCTTTTCTTCCACCTGGCTAGGTGAATTAATTGACGCGAGATAACTCATCCTAAATCTAGTACAGGAAACTCAGTAAATGTTCCACTTAACAGGCAAATTCGGATGCAAAAGAACTGAGGCAGCCATGATTGATTATGACAGAGCGATGGCGCCCGAACTTTATTTAGCTCCTTTTTATTAGCCCGAAAAATGTGTTATAAATATTCACTAATAGAGTGTCGGCCATTTTGTTTTCGTAAAACAATGGCGGTTTTGATGTCAGCGGCTTACGGTGCTGTTGGATGACTTAAAAATATTTTTGACATAAATCTTCAGCTATATTTTTTTCAGAACGTTTCAGTTTGAAACTTGACTGTTCGAGGAGGAAGATCTCTTCGGAGAACACGTTAAGCCCTTTAGTCATGGCTATATTCTTAGCATAGTAGTCGTTAACACTTACCAATATGTATTGGGCCCGCGTGGTGGTTTACTGCCCAATGTGCCCAAGGCTATTCTGTGTTGAAAGGCCTATTATCTGCAGTGGGCGATAAGCTGATGATGAGATGTGTCCCTGAATGGAAGGCAAGCAGGCAAAGTAATAACTTGATGTTGGCCTACCGGGAAGTCTACCACATGGGGGTGAAAGCCCTTCGTCTAGTGGTCTGGTGATCAGTAATGGACCCATGATGGCCCCTTACAGATTGGTGAGTGTTTAAAACTACCATCCTAGTAGGCATGCCATATCGCCTTCAAAAGCATGGAGAGACTTGATATTATATTTTCGATCACCCATCCGATTACCCATCATTCCCTAAGCTCTTCAGTGAACGCTGCAAATTTTATTCATTTATTTTTATTTTAAATTTATTAAAATCCACAGCTCTTATGAGTGTTATTAACAAAAACAAGTTTATAAACTTACAGCTCATAACGGATAAAAGTGTATTCTATTTTTTAAATTTACTCGCGGATAAGCGTTGCCTTTCATGGGTTATTTAATTCGAATCCTCAAAAGCGGCTTTCCATACAAAAACAAAATGGAAGTAAGATTAAAACCAAGCACAATCCAACTTAACATCATGCGGAAATTCGAGCTAGCACTAAGTACGGTTAGCAGAAAATATGAAAAAATATTTTAACACTTGAATGTAGGGTTTGCATAGAATCAAAAAAAAATCTATGTTACATTTTTAAATTTTTTAATATTTAATAATATAAAACAAGTTGAGAATGGAATAGAAATAAACGCGAGTATAGACCTTGCGCCTTTACGTCACCTCATTTGACGTAAAGTTGCAATGTCTGTCTCTCCGTCTGAACCGAATTTCTAATATATGGCTCACTTTTGAATTCTCAAAAGGCTAAGTTTTTTTTTTATCGTTATATAGATAATAACTATTAAATATAAGGACTGACTGTTAATGATGATACGAACGAGAAAATTTAGGCAGATGATGTTCATGTTCAAGCATTTGTATCGAAGTGAATAATGGAACATCATCATCATCATCAGCTCATATTAAACGTCCCCCACCGAGGGGCACGAGCCTACCCGTATAGGGTGATTAAGCCCTAAGTCGTCCACGCGGGCCCAGTGCGGGCTTGGACGACTTCACACACACACCATTGTCGACTCTTCGCAGGCGTGCATGAAGGTTTCCTCACG
Source organism: Leucinodes orbonalis (assembly GCA_019425675.1). NCBI lineage: Eukaryota > Metazoa > Arthropoda > Insecta > Lepidoptera > Crambidae > Leucinodes > Leucinodes orbonalis. Next base: position 98,590 of record PQWD01008202.1, read on the forward strand.
ATGTTATCCTTCACTTAAGAGCGTCGATAACATACATATATTTTCGAAAATTCGAAAACACATTGGTACGTGTCGGGATTTGAACCTCAGCCCACCCGGTAGGAAGGCGACAGTCCACACCATTGAGCCACCGAGGCTCACAGGGAACATAATAAAACACAATCAATATAAAAGAATAAAAAATCAAATTCCAAAAGGGGTGGAACGGCGTTAATAAGGACATTATTTCAGTCCTCATTCACGTTACCGGTATGTACTGGGCCGCTCCGCTTTCGGTCGAGGTTCGACACTCTGGGACGCCCTTAGGCTCGTTGTGTAAACTTTAGGGCTGAGAGCCATTTTCGCTCGCCAATTGCCCGGTGAAGCTGTAAAGGACATATGCGTCCAACAACGACTAAATAAAACATATTTTTAAAAAAATACAAATAATAGTTTTAAAAGGACAGCTTCACTAAATCCTTTCGATTCGCAATTTCTTGCGATAAATTACAGTTGGAACCTTTTCTGTCGCCACTCCATTATTTATAAGTTGGAACGGCCACTATTCTGCTGACCGTACCTCGCAGGTGAAATAGTCTGGGTTGTTAACATGGAGTCCGCCGACTGCAATGAAGATATATGGGCCTGTTAGCGCATTGCTAAAACCTATTTCGGCCTGTAAAAAGGCGCTTTTAAAATAAAAGCTTTTGATAAAATCACCGGCTGTGCAAGTTGCGGGAAATTGTGTGCGTTTGTACTGTGTCATCGGGTTAGTAGGTCTATTTTGCTGTGGCAAGAAACAGTCGAGAATGATAGTAAATTAATCATTATTATTATTATTATTTACACACATTCGTTTAGCGCTATTTTGCATTAATTTAGTAAGTTGGGTTTTTTGGAAAATAAACAAGGGATGAACATTCCTTAATACTTCTTTGTTAATGCACATAAGAAATATCCAGACCGATAAAAAGCGTTCGCGTTCCACTCTGGGACACCCTTAGGTATGTTGTATATTTTTTTGGGCTGAGAGCCATCTGCTTTTGCGAATTGTCCGGTGAAGCTGTGAAGGCCACCTGCGGCCAACAGCGATAAGTCATTCCGAAAAAAAGACGTGTTTATGCACATAATTGCATTGACTGAGGCTCGCAAACCTTGGTGTAAAAGACAACTTCTCAACGTCGTCAAGTATTTATTATATTTATAACAATATATAAACAACCTGCGATGCAGCACAACTTGAAATTGAAGTGCAAAATTCCCCGACACTCAATTTGACTCCGCTGTGACAGGTTCAACTTCCCGCTCACATTTGTCTGTAGGTCGTTTTAAACCCGAGAATTTTCAGTTGAAAATTTCGTGTTTCATAAAAATCTCATGTATGACAGCAAGCTCGACTTTGCAAATAAAAATATTAACTGCCCTTTGAGTTCACACTCAAACTGGCCCCTTTGTGGGCATGAAAGTGCATGAACTTTGTAGCTGCAGTTTGATGCGGTTGTGACCATTTTTTGTTTGTTCGTAAAATGCCTTCTAGTGATTTTGTGTGTGACTTACTTATTTGAATTGAAACTATTGTTACGGCTTGGCAAAATCTGAGAATTTAGAGATTAAGGAATATGTTTCGGATGTCAATGAATTTATTGTTATGAATGATAATATTGAGTACACAAGGGGTTCAAAATTATGTCGTTTATTTTCTACTTATTTCACTTGTTACAAATACGTACATTTAGGAGTGTGAATAAACTGAGACTAAGCGCGTCCGTTACGTGATAAATTGACAATACAAAATATAAATTTAGGTCCTACCAATATACAGGTGCATTCACTAATTGTTGAGCGCGTCGCTAACAAATAGAATTCGTTTTAATAGAGCTTCATCTGAAATTGCAATAGGAAAAACGTAACCATGCATTTATGTAGCGTCTGTAAAACCGGCGCAATCCGGTTATGTGCAGTCTGGGGCTCTAATATCCAGGATTATTAACTTCGCGTGCAGTTTCCACGAAGATACCCGGCGCGGACATTAGCGGTACAAAGCTGCTGAAATTGTATGAAGACAATTAACTTTGGGAGTGTTTTGAATGTAATTAACGGTGCTGGATCAGCGAATAAACTGCGACTGCGAAAGTTCGTTTCTCCGTTACATTGTTTGAGAAATTGGTATTTGACACCACTAATCGTTGACGCACTTTTATGAACTGTCAAAAAGGAACGTTTCCATATATTTTGTATGAGATTATTGAAACGTGACGTCATTGCACACTAACATCAATTGACCTAATATTTATTGGTTTCAGTGTATTTAAAAATACAATATTGCAAATAAACAAAAGTGATCAATGAAACGACATGTAAAATAAAGTGCACTTTTATGAAAATAAGGTTTGGTATTTTATTGCGAATGGTGGAGAATACCGAATTCAGCCTTAGTGCGCGTATAGGATGTCACGTGACCGCGATGACATTTAATGAAATATTGGTATAGGTCGTAGATGGAGTAAGTTAAATGCTTAGTTATTTAAGTGACCTCATTGTTCATCTAAGGCTAAAAATGTTTACACTATAACTTTTTAGCGATGTCAAATCTATCTATAAAAGTAATTAAAATGAATTTTAATCGATTAACCCCCCGAATTTCAGACACAACAGAAAATATTTTGTCTGTGCTGTGCTGTATGTGTAGCATGGCATGGCATCGGAGGCGGCTAAAGGACTAAATAAAAGATTTTAAAATAAGGAACACGACGTTGCATATGCCGAAAAGATTTTTTTTTAACTAAAACTGGGAAAAATTCAGCTACT